>JAIPRL010003804.1:0-43537 GCA_025469235.1 Pemphigus obesinymphae | reverse complement strand
AAATTATAAGGAACTAAAAGTAGCTGTGATGGATAGGGAAAAGTGGAGAGCCATCGAAATCATTTAACCAATCTGTGGATTGAAAAAAAAAAAATAAATAAATAAATAAAAGAATAAATTAAATAAATAATAAAGAAATATAGCAATGTGCACGTGTCACGTACACACAGTAAATACTTATTCCGTATTGTTCCGCAGTCCACATGCATGTTGGGCAATTATTCAGATCGCTCCGGATCTTATAGCTATGACGGACGATTGTCAATGTCGCCCCAGCGTCAAGCGCTGTTCGACACTCGATAACCGTGCAGATGAATAATAGGTACCTATTTCAACCGTGATATTACCTACATATCTTTCTTAAATTCCTATTACTTTATAGTGTTTTCATAACAATGGAAAACGATTTTTACTTTCAATAATAATATTTTTTAAATGCATTACAATGTAAATATAAATAATTGTTGATATTTAGATCAATATTTAACTTGTAAATAAGTAATTTGTTACAATTTTAGAGGAGGGTAATCGTCTCGTCGCCCCTATACACAAGCCTCCACTGATTTTTTGGCATACATGTTGAAAAATAAATCGTTTTAACTATTGTAATCAATAATAAAAGTTCTATATTTTGAAAGATTTTTATCAGTAAATAGGTTATACATCAAGAAAAACGGTAAAGTATGAATATTTTGAGAAAACACTATTGGATAATATAATTTGTGGTTTGATTATCTGGTTAATTCAAGTTAAATTGTTTGGGGACAGAGAAGATGAGTTAAATCAATAAAGTTATATTAAGTGCAGAACTCACGTTACTCCATATCTGGAGAACATACACGCCACGATGCTTATCCACGAGAAGATGAAAATTGTCCACATGATCACTGCTCGCTTTAGGTAGGTTGTTCTCCCCTGCGTAAATTCAAAACATCAGTTTTCGTATTATATATAAACGTAATAAAAAATGTAAAAACCCTGCAAAAAATTGAATTATGGGCCAAAAATTAAATTAAGGTACATTAACGTTGCTTTAAGACGATAGAATATTTGCATCGTATAAAATTGATGGTACATTCCACATACATTATTTAGTTTGATTGCAATATAAAGTATTATACGAGTATAAAGTGTAATAATTAAGTGTTTAACTTAAAATTGACGCAATCGAAGGCAATGCGATTAATTACGTGTATCCTTTTTAAAATCAGATTTTTAATCATGTTTATTTATTTAATGGAATTTTACTACCATGATTCAAGCTCACATTTATAGTATTACATGTAAAGGAATATTTAAAAATTATTTTTATAATGAACTTGGAAATTTTTCAACTGTCAGATTATCATTTGTTTTTTTTTTTGATTTTCTTTAATATAGCATGTCTAAAGGCGAGATAATATCATATTAAATATATTTAGGTGTTTATTTTTGTATAAATGTAAATGTTAATAACAAAAGTTATAAAGTTATTTAAATTTTTGAAATACCTACTTATAATTTTAATAGTTTTTTTTCTTGTACATTTCATTCTGTATTTTAGTAATATTTAAATAATTTTTTATGTATCTTAAAAACTTTATATTATATAATATGTTCTAATAGTCTATTGCTTTTTAGATATCGAAATTTCACATCTTACAGAATAGATATAATAATTAAATAATATATATATTTGTATAGGCAAGAATGAAAACCGAATAAAAATTCATAGTAGATTAATGTATGATGTATATAAATAAACAACTCAAATACTCTTTTTAATCAATTTTTTGGTTAAATTTTTCTTTACTTAGTACGAGTATAATTGTAACTGATGTTACGCTACAAGACCATATTACGAAAAAAAGAATTAAAAATAACTAAAAATATTTACATACTTAAATAATTAAAAATAGCCACGGGTCCAAATTAAAAGTCTGTGTTTATTAACTTCTTTAAAATTGTGCGCGAGGCGTCTCCTTAAGAATAATTGTACAACTGATAAAATCGAAAATCAATACTAAAATATAATCCATTTTTTCTATTAGATATTTAAGTCATTTAAGTCTTTTTTTTAAACAACTTTTACAATCTTGCACTAAAGTTAACATATTTTTAATTCCAATTAAATTTTAAGGAACTCAAAATATAAAAATTAAAATTCTAGATGGATATATTATAAATCAGATTTTTAAAAAATGTATAAATTAAAATTTCTATAATTAATTCATTAATTTTTAAATATTTTTAAAATTTATATAATTTTGAATATTTTTCTCTCTAATTAATATTACAGCAATGAATGATATATCTCAGAAATAATTTACTATCACTAATAAACAATAAATTGGATATTATACGAATTTATTATTATAACTATTATATTCAGCATTATTGTGAGTTAACGATTGACTTTTTTTTTGTCATGTAGATACTTAATGTTCAATGAGTACTAATAATTTTTGAAACATTTGTATTTAGAAAAATACATATTTATTATAGATTTTAATTATAATTATTAACTTTTATAAATTTTAGTTAGAGAAAAATCGAATATAGAGAAAATATTCGGTTTTTTATGTGGGTTAATGATAATGATTTACATTAAATGTAATTATAAAGTCGATTTTAATGTCGAAAACAATTTAGCGTCAATGATTTAATAAGCAAGTGTATAGTGATACGTTATTTAATACAATTCATCGACCAGAGAGAGCTGTTGATATCAACCATATTAATTCTATAAAAGTAATGTGTCGTATAGGTAGCTCAAGGCTCATTTAGTAATCCATCTCATTCAATTTATGAATGTTTTCCGAGTGAAAAAATCTAAGTAAAATTGGTTGAAATACCGAGAAACTTCATTTATTACAAGTTAAATACAATATTCACTCGATAAATATCAGTTTAGTTGACCAAGATCATAAGTCCAATAATTTTAAAATATACCTTTAGTACTTGATCTTCGTAAGTACCATCATAGCTTTTATAAACTACTTACAGATTTTAACCAAACTGTAAGTTATTTTACATAGTAAATATCATTAACACTGTGAATTAAGATCAGTAATTATAATGCAAGAATCAGTAACTCTTTATCCGGTAATAGAATATTATTATCTGTAGAATATTTTCCATTAATACACGCGAATAAAACTTCTGAAATTACTTTGCACCATTTACAAACGTATAATACTTTCCCGAATATAAATTAAATGAATAACCGAATGAGAATACGTATATTAGGTAAACAAAAAAAGATAAAAAAAGAAAAAAGAGAAAATTATCGAAAAGTAGATATTAAAATTGAAAGTACAAGTTTTGAAAACAAATTTGCAAATATTTGCAATATATTTGCGTTGGTCTGGGATCGATTCGACAATGTTGGGGTGGGGGAGCTACGTGATGTTTTCCCCTCAGTCAATCAAATAGCAATATTGGGAATTAGGAGCAAGTTGTAAATTTTGAAAACCAATTTGCAAATATTTGTAAATTATTTTGAAAATATTGGCGATGGTCCGAGATAGATTGGAAAATGTGTGTGTGTGTGGAGGGGGGGGGAGAGTCAACTTCACATATAGTGTGAACAGTGTATTATTTTATTATTATGGATTTAAATTCAAAGATAAATTATTGCATTCAATAAACGATTCTGAGTGTCGGTTTCATAAAATTACTTTTGACCTTTAAATATTTAATTAAAAAAAAATCAATTATCATACCAGTTATTACTTATTAGTTATTTTCTATTTGTGACCATTTTTCTTATAATTTTTCATTACTCTTAGCAAGACTACTAGGAAAATAAATTAGCTCTTAAAGTACCAACTAAAATTAATTTCACTGTTGGGAAATGCATGATCTATGTTTGTTCTTTATAATTTGAAGTTGTGAAAATGCGGTTTCACAAAGATATGTCGACGCGAAAGGCATTAATATAAGTAATGCCGCTTTCGAAATTAATGGATACTCTTGCTGTCGTCTTAATCAAAATTCAGTAAGTTCTTTTTCATTAAATTCTGTTTCAAGAGTCGAGTCTTCTCTAATTTCAATTAATTGCTCTTTTGCAGCCCATGGAATATGATCATATTTCAAAGAAATAGAAAATGGTATTTTTACCCAATTTTGTTCATTATTTTTATTTAAATTTGGAAAATATTCAGATAAAAATTTTAGCGTTGAAGACATATGATCAGTTATTACACTTGAAACTGAAATTGTTATTGAAAGTTCATTAACAGTAAGAAAATCATGTAAACTCGTAACCATTGAGGAATCTCCATTGTTAAATGCGTTTAACCAAGAAGATAATTTTTGATTAAATGCTTGAAGTTTTGAGGTAAGTATTAAAATGTTGGTACTTTTACCTTGAAGAGATACATTTAACTCATTAACTTTATCGAAAAAATCTGCTAAATTTGAAGCTAAACACATCCATTTTTCATTACTTAAAAGTGCAGATAAATCTGGTTTAATATCACGGAGAAATATACGGAGCTCATCACTTAGTTCTATAACTCTTTTTAAAACTTAACCACGGCATAGCTAACGAATGTCACTATGGAATAGTAGAGTATTATGGTTGGATCCCATATCTTCACATAAAATCTTAAAAAGTCGTGAATTAAGAGCATGGATTTTCACAAAATTTACCATTGGTACTACGTCATTCATAATTGAATTCAGTTCACAGCCAATTTTTCGAAAAATTAAATGTTCTCTATGTATATGCAATGAACAAATCTTATATCAGGATTAACTTTCATCACTTCTCCTTTAAACCCTGATATTCTACCAGTCATTGCTGCTGCTCCATCTGTACATACACCAACACATTTGGACCAGTCCAGTTCGTTTATAAGAAAAAAATCATTTACCTACTTTTTTAAATATATCTATACCTTTAGTTGTCTCGGAAAGAGTTTCACGAAAAAGTAAATCTTCATTTATTTGTAGATTATATTGATATCTCACAAATACCATTAACTGGGCATTATTTGTAAGATCTGTCCATTCATCGAGTTGTATTGCAAAAGTATGACTATTTTTAATTTGAATTAATAATTGAGATTTCATAGTATCCCCCATACAGTCTATTCTTCTTTTAATAGTATCATTAGAAACATGGATGAACCGTAATGCCTCTGAAATTTTATCACCGTGTACAATTTCACATATTAAATTACAATTGCTGCAGGTAAAACCAAGTTTTCTCCAATAGTAAAACTTTTTTTAGCTTTACTAATTAGTAAAGCCATTTCAAAAGAAGCTTAAAGAAGTGTATTATTAAAATTAGTATGTTTATCAAAAAAAACTACATGCCGACTTTATTCTGATGCTTTTCTTTCAAAAAAAATCTGACGTTTTATTTTGGTGTTCGGGGTGCATAGTAATTAAGCGTCTACTTAATTTTCCAGACCTCATACAATCGTTTGAAAGTGTATTTGAACATATGACACACATTGGTCGTTCTTCCTTATTTATACATAAAACAATGAAACCAAATTTTATATATTCGGAATTGTACTTGCATTTTTTTTTATTGTTTGCAGGCAAACATTCATTTTTTCTTTTGTTGGTTGTTGAACTAGAAGTATCTGTTTCTGAAATTCTTATGTTATTTGTTGAAGTAGAAGTATCTATTTCTGATATTCTTATATTATTTATTGAAGTAGAAGTATCTGTTTTTATATTTCCTTTCAACCACTTTTCCATTTTTAATTTTTAATAATATTTAACACAACACAAAACGCACAATGTCGAACAAAGAAACACTACTGTAACACGACTGAAACACGACTGTACTGCTACGGCTTTATATCATTAAAGTTATCATTGTCGATAGTCTAATCATTAGATTCTAATGACTATAATGTGAGATAAACTTATCTCTTCTTATTAAATAATAGTTATCTAACATTAGACTTCATCGACAATAATTAATCATATGGTCTGTTATTTAATAACTTAATAACTGAAAATATTTTAAAAAATAAATAAATATTTCACGGCCCACCAGTCATATAGCCACGGCCCCCAGTTTGAGAAGCACTGCATTAAACTACAATACCTATAACTTATTAAAAATATAAAAAGAGCTCATATTCAGTTATTACCAATTAATTTTTTAAACGAAAATACGCCACTTAAACCCAGTGTATACATATAATAATACATTGTTTATTGTATTTTATACAATAGTATAGAATGGTGCGGGAAAACTGGGAGTCGACTACATGGGAATAATTTGGTGTCGGCGAAATGGGAAGACACCTCATGGTATATTAAAGTTGATGTTATAAATGCAATATTAGACGATTAAATTAAATTTAATAAAGTTTTATATAAATATAAAAAAAATACATTAAAATACATATAGATATTGATACCATTTCTAATTTATTATTTCCCCTATAGAATTCAGTAAAATCGTAAATAAAATTTTCTAATTATAGAATAATAAAGTAATAATTATAGATATAACTCATTATTTTGAATATTAAATGTGAAAATGAACTTACTCGAATGAGTCCTAAACATGCGAACGCCCATGTTGTCATAATCCAAATATTAATAATATATATTAACAAAAATCCGACTGAAAACAAAAATATAAACGTTAACGTACATTTTAATTAATAATTAGAATACAGTATATGTCTAATATTAATATTTGAAATGAATTAAGTAACAAAAAAGTCTGTGTTAAATATATTTTATTTTAGATAAAAAAAATGTATTAATTAAAATTTTTTTTATACTTGTCTGGATTTTCAACTATATCAAATTCAATTTGATATAATTGATTTACCTAGAATTTTTTTTTACTGTTATTCAAGCATTTTGAGTAACTAAATGACGTATAACAACTATATAACGTATATACGTGAACTTTTCTACCTAAATTTCATGAATTTATTCTATCATTTGTCGATATTTTATTAAATATTACCTTTAATTTAATTTATTAGTCTATTTTAAATTTTGAATATAGTAAATACTTATTTTATAATAGTTTTTATTTTTTAGATTTACTATGAGTAATAAAAGATAAACAACTAAATCTGACCCTATTTCTTCATGTTATTACTTTTTTTGAAGTGAATTTTATCTTATTGAAACTTTAAATAGGTAATTTTTCGGTATTTCCAGTCATTTTTTTCACGTAATAGAAAAAACAATACCAAAAGATGGTGGTAAATCAAGCGTTTATGTTTATAAAATAATAGTTATAGAAATAAAAAGTTAATATATGAAAAAAAAAAAAATATAAAATTAAGAGCAAGACTAGTTTCACTCAAATACACATTTCACTTTGAGCTCTGCATCTTTTAGCAGACTTGGGTAAAATACTTTTTAAAAATATTTCAAATATATATTCCGAATACTTCACAAAATGTATTCCAGATACTATTAAAATACATTTTTATACTAGATTTTAATAACAAAAGAAGTGCCTAATAATAATATTATATTTAATCATTTATTTTTCCGTGTAAATGAATATAATGATACAATTGGTAAGACACATTTACCTATAAATATAATATATTATATCCAAATTTATAATATTAAAGCTAATAATAAAGTGATTCGTCTAAGTAATATAAGTAAGTAGTTTTATTTTATTTTTTATAAGATTTTATATCACTAACTACTGTAATTATTAAATGTATTATAATAAATGTAATACTTATTTACTAATACAATACTGATTATTTCATAAATAAAAATCATCATCATTTAAATCAATATATTTAAAAGTGGAAAACAACATTACTGTCCTACTAAATGTAGTTTAAAACAAAATAAGATAATATAATATATTATAAAATATTACGTAGGTACTTATACACACAAATAAATTTTACACTGAAGGAAACATAAGGGAATTATTTTATATATGAGTGTAGCGAGGGAGCTAGTGGTTTTAGAATGAAGTTTATTTTATTTTGTTTTCCTGTTAACACTTTTTCTACCAGAAGAAGTGCTCTGATCTTTACAAGCTTACCCGATTTCTAGTATTAAATTACATATAGTTGGTACTTTTTAGAGGTCATTTTTTGATTTTCTTAATAGTTTTTTAACGCGGAAAGAAAAACTATTAAAAAATGACAAATGGCAAAAAATACGATTTTGTCAAATCTAGATTTTTCAATTCTTCATAATTTCAAAAATAAAGACTTTAAAATCTTGAAATTTACATCGAATATTGAATTTAGTAAAATAATCACGATGACAAAAATTAAATTTTTTTTTCAATTTTGGGCTATTTATAGATATTTTAGTTTTTGAAGTTTCTAAGTCACACTAAATTCTATTGATTTCTATATTTCCTCTTTAATGTAATGCTCAGGCTGAGGGAAGCTATTAGGTTTTTTTTTGCTCAGTCCTGAAAGGGTTAAACACATGGACTGAGTATATAGCTAATATTAATAGTTATGTACTACACTGAAGTTATGCTCAGGATCCTTTTATTGAATGCAATGATTTATCATTGCTTTAAAATGCAATGCATATACCAAAAGTATCCTGCCAAGTAGCGAAGTTTATCCACCCATTCTGACACCCAACGAACGAAGTGCACTATTTTTTTTTTAAATGTGATTGAACCTTAAAATAAGTATTTAGAATACTGTATTTAGAAAGCTTGTAATAAATATTCAAAATACTGTATTAAATACTTTTAAAAAAGTATTTAATAATATTCGGAATGCTTAAAAGTATTCCGAGTACCTACTGTATTTGGAATACTACCTAAGTCTGTCTTTTAGTCTAGACTAGTCCGATCCGAACCAAACCACGATTCAATCAAATTGGTTTTTTTTAATCTGGAAACATTAATAGTCACATTTTTTCAGTAAAATCAAATGAGTAATTTTTTAGTCCAGTCTAGTCTATCTACGATATGTAAATATTAAGTTGATTTAATTTTGGTCTAGGATTTTATAATTATAGTTTGGTTCCATTTGGTCCAGACCGATCTATATTTTATATATCAATTTTATTCATATAATACTATATAGGTAGTGGCATTACAATTTAATTATAAATGTATCTAGTATATAAAACTAGCGTAACCTCTGCCATATCCTAGTAAATTATTACCTTCCGGTTCAATAACTCTAGTATATCTATACCCCCGGTAACACTTTCCTTGGATAATCATACTCTACAATCAAGGTGGTAATATGATCCTAGTACATTTTTACCTTCCAGGAATTTAATAGTATATTAATATCTCTAATACTATTTTACTAGACCAATTATACCCCCCCTCCAGTTGTATAAATAGAATTTTAGAATATTTTTATACCCGGTAAGAAATAAATATTCCTAGTATATTCATACACTGTGGTAAAAAAATAACTAATTCTATTTAATTTTTTTAAATTTACTATAATTGGGGCACTATTAGTAATAGGAACATAATTTCAACGGGATACAATTTGGTATAGGATCCGGTAATAGGAATTCTATATAAGTTATATATGAAAATTCCTTCCAAAGGATTTATCTGACATTCCTATTCTACCAAACTGCTTAGTTCCAAACTCAACGGGCTATTTCTATAGACGTAACAGGTGTACGAGTTCCATTTCAACAATAGATCAAAAGCAATTTTCGTAAAAAGAAAGTTTGCCTTTGAACGATTCAAAAAAAAAGTTTAATGGCTAATTATACTCTACAATAAAAAAAAAAAAATTTGTACTTAAAATAATTTTACTCTGTATAGTAAAACATTTTAGTATAATTAAATACTACTAAAAACGGAGATAAAATATTAAATTCTGACAAATGTATATTTGCTTATGTTATTTTTTGACACGCTGTTGCATACTTAATCCAAGTTAAAAATAACTTAAACATGTAAATTAGGTACTTAAGGAGACATCACTATTTACAATATACTAAAAATCCCTTCCCTAACTTCCCTTTTTTGATTTCACTATAAGTTTGGCGCTATTAGTGATAGGGACACTAATCCAATGGGATAAATTTAGTTCGCTGTATAGTGAGTGGTACATCCAGTAAGTTAGTCTGATAAACCCTTTCAAAGAAACATATTATACTATATATATTTTAGGGTAGCCTTTATTTTTGAACTTTTGAACTTTGGTTTTCTCACCACCACATTTATTACTACATGAAAGTAATTTGTATTAAATTTGGTCATAATTTCTCACACCCTTCACGTGCTGTATGGGGATTAAAAATTACACAAAAGGGTAGTTTCGTTGTTATTTGAATTTAATTAAAAACTATAGCATTTGCCGCAAATGCGTATAAAATTAAAATTATATTATGAATAAAAATGTATTTATATAATTCTATATTAATTATATTTTTATATTATATTATATTTTATTATTTATTATATAAAACTTGTTTAATAATAATAATAAAAATTGTTTTGATTTTGGTGAATTTTTCATTATAATCTTCCATAATTATCATACCCCTATCAGTAGTATCATTAATCTTATACAACGTATAAATTAAGTTATTAAAAAAGATAAATAAAAGTATTAACCCCCCAGCAACATAAATTTAGGCCTGGTAAATCCACCATAACTAGGAGGATGACTTTATCCTCCTTCTTTTTTGATAGTTTTAAAAAAGACCAGCAAACTAATGTAATTATTACTGACTTTTCTAAAGCCTTTAATAGCGTTGACTACTACCTTTTTGGCTGAAAACTAGAGTCCCTAGGAATCGGAGACCCGCTACTCTCTTGAATAAAATCCTATATCTCTAGTAGAAAATAATTTATCAAAGTTAATGGGACTGTCTCCAATTTATCACTGGTAACCTCTGGAGTACCACAAGGTGGACACTTAAGTCTGCTCTTGTTCAACTTCTTTGTTAAATCTTTAGGTACCATCTTATCCAATGATGAAATGTTAGTTTATGCGGATAATATTAAAATATTCCTGAACATTGAATTCACCAACCACTGTCAAATTTTGCAAAACAAAATCAACATTTTCAGTAAATGGGCACATAACCTGGGTTTATCCCTTAATATCGATAAATAACGTGTTATTTCCTTTCACAGATTTCGTTCTCCCATCCTTTTTTCTTATACTCTGAACGAAATTCTACTGCAACGTATCTTCGAAATTAAAGATCTAGGAATTTATTATTCTTCTAACTTATGTTTTAGTCACCACATTGACATAACCGTTAGTAGGGCGCTAAAAGTTCTGGGTTTCATAAAACACAACACTCAGTTGTTTACCTTAAGCAGCTGTATACGCAATCTTTACTCTTCTTTAGAACGTTCTCTACTTGAGTATGGAGGTCTCATCTGGCACCTCTATCTATCGAAGGATATAGACCATCTTGAGCGAGTTCAAACAAAATTTTTGGCTTATGTAGTATTTAAATTAAAGACCCCAATTCTTCACCACAACATACTCCTATTAGAGATCTCATACATATTAACATTATTTCATCACAATGGATGCTAGGTGACCAAAATTTTCTCAAATCTCTTCTTTCCAACTTCAGAACTTCTCTCTAATATAAATTTTAGAAATCCCTCTTACACTACCCAAAATCTCTCTTTATATACCCGCTCACAACACTTTTATGAACACAACATCCTTTACACCGTATGCTTTGTGTCTCTAATATTAATTTTTAATTAAAAAACTGTAAATATTTTTTCTTCAACATCTATTTCATTCCATACCCAACTTAATTGTAACCATATTGTCATATATATGTATATCTAAATATTTATTTTTATTTTTTTGTTTTTATTTCAGTTCATTTACATTCATATTGCACTAATATATCTATAAGCTTTTGTATACTACTATCTTGGCGTTTAATTTATAATAAATAAATACATTTTTTTTTCATTTTTTTCCATTTTCAAAAATATCATATTTATTCCAAGTCTTGTTAAATAAGTTTGTATATTGACTTTAATAAATATGCCGGAAACTCTTTGATAAAAACTTAACAACAATTTTATATTTATAAAATAAATTTGTTTTGTGAATACAATTTTTCGACTTCTCCTTCCCTCACTTAATCCATTTTTTTTATATTCTGCAAATCTTACTAAAATAATTTTTTTAATTTTTGACGAATTCTGTTCATCAATAATAAGAACCGTGATATAATCGTTGTTTAGGTAGAAAAATATCCAAAGTATTCAAAACTGCAAGTTGTGAAGTTTTTATTTTTATTATATATATAAAAAAAAAAAACAAACACAAAAATAAACACTTTTTTTTCGATAACCTACAATTAAGAATACTTATATGATATATTTAAAGTAAAATCTACATCAATAAAATTGTTACTGAATTATTTCATTTTATTATTTAGAATTTATTAAAATATTTTACATTTAATTATATTTACAATTAATAATATATCTAACAACTATACTAACAAAATTGTTACTAAATGGATTTATTTTAGTAAATTGAATTTCTAATTTACTTAGAAATTTGAAATTTGTTTGTAATTGTTAATCTCACAATCTATTACAACATAGCTGAAAAAAAACGATGGGTAATTATTGAGATTGTAAAACCTAAACAGAAATAAAAAAAAACTATATTTATACTGGAACAAGGGGTTAGGGACTTCTGAATTGTTTCATAAAAGAAGAGGCTCAGTGGAACTTCCAAATAAAAATTAAAAATAGTGGATTTGAAGTTTTTATAGTATTTTTAAAATTTTTTGCAAAAAAAGACTAACGTACATCCCTCGAGCAAAAAAAAAAGTGATTATGGTTTTCTGATTTTGGCGAAAATGGACCTAAATTGACGTTTAAAGTAATTTATTTCGTGAACTGTTGACTTTCTGGAGCCTTATGTTTTTATATTAGGTTCGTGTGAAAAGGTATCTTAAATTATTTTGAAAAATAGACACTGAAAATTTTTTTGATTTATGCGAAATTGGACTTTTTTATTATATTAATTAATATTAGTTTTGTTGATTTTTTAAAAATAGCATGTGCAACGTAGAGTAAAAGCAATGGACTGTCATTGAGTCAACTAGCTGCCATAGACGTACTGTTACATCCAAACTAGTTATATTATTCACTACTATGTACATACTATTACGTCACAACCTATATAATTGTTATAAAACATTATATTAAATCAACAATGGTTTCATTATAACAAAAAGTAAAATTAATTTTTTTTTCAATACGAAAAATATTGATATCGTTTCTATGTTAATTTTCCAGGTTATGAGAATTATTTAAAAGTTTTATTCAATGTATTGTATCTAAAATGTGGAAATGTATATTGATAGCATGTTATAAATTATGAAATAATATTTTTTTAGTTTTTAATAATTATTTTGTGGAATTAATAATTAGAAATTAATAATAATAAGTAAGTTTCGTAAAAATTTTCTATTTGACGAAAAGTGCAATATTTTGCGAACTCCTGGCATACGATATTTAAAACTTAAATAAATAAGTCAAAAACAATTTAAAAATTTTAAGCTTCATAGTTCAGTTTTTACAACTTTTTGCGATTATATACTACGTATAAAATAAAAATATATATCAAACTTGTCTAACCTATACAGGTAGCAGAATGGAAATAGCTGGGTCATAGGTTTAAGAGGACGTGTATCCGTATTTGTTGTCTCTGCCTAACTAACTGATAAATAATAATACACTAAATTTACGCTCAGAATTTATATCACAAATTTGTCATTTCTAATATTAGAATAAATTAGCCTATTACTAAATCTATAGGTGAGTTCATTATCTGGGTTTTAGTGTCATTCTTTTTCGAATTTTTATTTGGCAAGAAATATAACTATTTTAAAAACTCATTAATTAAAATAGATATAATTTTCTTTAAAATTACAATTTTGAAAGAAAAAACAACGCCACGGTATAAATAACAATCTCGTCTATAAAATTGGTAAAGAGTCAATTTGTTCTAATATTAAAAATGACAAAGTTGGAATAGAAATGCTGAACGTAAATATCGCTTATTATCAGTTGGTTAGACGGAGACAACAAATACGGTATATTTACACAATAAACATCAATTATCAAAATTAAAAACTTAAAGACTGTAGTAGGTACGGCGAGTCGGTGAAACAAAATATATATATATATATATATATATATAATTAATAATTATATTATATTATATAACTAACTAAATATACATATAATATTATTATATATTATAAAAATACATTATATATATATATATATATATATATACACAATATATATATTGTTTGTGCCAGCTGGGCAGCTCGTATAACCCCCCGGGTCTGTCTGTTAATTTAAATTAGCCACCAACATCTCACGCCCGGATCGAAGAAACAATGACCTAGGCAATAACCTAGTCTGCTGATACGGACGACGCCGCGGAGATTGCCTTGTTCTTTTTCCGCGCAATGTGACTGGAATACTGACATCGTCGCCATGTGAAGTCGCCGGACTAGCGTTCTCTTTCGTAACAACGACCGAGTGAAACAAATGTACGTTGCGTTGTTACGCCCTTCACGATAGCTTTTATTCAAGTCTTTGTGATTTTCCGATTTGTGGTCTTAAGGCAGTTCAGCCGCTTTTCCAAAGGTCCAGGCAGTTCGTCTACATAAAGGTGCAGTTCAGTTATCATCAGTGTGGGATCCAGTTTAGGTGGTCAATGTGGATTACAGGTCGTAAATTTTCTTTCCCTTTCTTATGGTACGGTAACTTGGCTTTAATTAGATTATATTTAGGGTTAGATAAAACTTGAGTACCTGGCGTGTACAGATTTTGTATATATAAATTTAAATTATGGAAATATCATTAATTTGTCAACTTACTTTGGTGGCTTATTTATTATCATACATATATACTTTATACCCTTTTTTACTTTTAACCAACAGGGCAGGAGTCATCACCGCAACTTCACCAAAATACGGTAAGGCCGCTGTCGGCGCAAACATATATATATATATATATATATATATATATATAATATGCATGCATATTTATGTATGTGTATAATGTATATGCACATTATATTATGCTGAAGTGTATATTAACAAGCCTAAAATGTCATTCTGTTCCGGTCAAAATTCTAAATTGTTTATGTTGTATTTTTATAGTTATTATTGTTAATATAACCAACATATTATTGTATTCTATTTAGTGATGGCTCATGGAATTTAAATATTTTATGTCTTTCCTATTACCCCATAATCATAATTTACCACCCCTAGTTCCTATTTTTAATTCCTCAAATTTACCTTAATTCACTGGTGATATAATATATTATATAAGAGATACTTTTAATATACCTATTTGCACACGCTATATTTTTCTTAAAAGATAGTTAATATGACGTAAGACGTAAGACGTCAAGGAGGAATAATTTACAAGTGACACCAAATATACTTAATGATAGTAAAAATATACCGCTCAATTTTCAGTAACATCTAGTGTGCTAATAATTATTATAATATAAACAGTTTATATATCCTACATGTATATGGACCCAGGTAATATTAATCAATGTAAATAATAACAAATAAATAATGATAACAGTAAAAATAACAAGAAAAGACAAATACAAATAGTGAGATATGCAGACCTGAGTCTCTTAATTGTTATCCGGATGAATGTTAACACCAGCGCTTCCATACAAACCATGATAACAACCACACAAATTGATCCTCGAGGGTACCCAGGAACGGGTGAACGCGAAAACACGAGCAACCGACTATTTCTGACGCGTCGCCAAACAACGGCACATTTGTGGTATTTTAAAAGCTATGGTCAGAACGCAAGTAACGAATCGATTGCACGACGACGAAGTGTTGCGGGCTCTGCGACGGACAATAGGCCGTTCGATTATGAGCCACAGGTATATTACGAATGTATGAGAACAAGTGATACCACAAAATAGTCCATGATGTGTTATAATAATATTGCATGGCGAAGAACACCGACTCGTGCACAACCCGGTAAGTCGACCATCACCAGTATAGTAGTATTTACGTCCTTTATACTCGATACTATTGAATGGAATGGAAAAGTTGACGTTGTTTTTATAGATTAAAAAAAAACAAACATTCATACAATGTATCACGGACGCCTACTAATAACACTCGAATACTTAGATATTGACTATCCGTTATTTTCCTGGCTTAAATCGTAAATTTCTAATAGAAGCGATATATTAAAATACTGAATTCCAACTCACCAAAAGTGAATTGGTGGTCACTAAAGTCCTCTTCTTTTTATTTAATTTACCAACTCAATAAATAAATTAATAACTAGAATGAGACTCTTATCGTTAGCGAATGATATGACAGTAAAAATATCATATACATTGATTAGGCCTTTAACTAAATATTGGAAAATACCACATTATAACCTTTTCTAGACGATGATGCACCTCATTCTTCTATAACTATTAAATCTACGGTTCCTCTCTGGAGCGCGTCTTTATCTTTAATAATCTAGATATCTACTATCCGCCTAACTTGAATATCAAATATCATATTAACGCGATCATTAACAAATGCCTTAAAGTGCAAATCTGATACACGCAGTCTTTTAAAAGATACTTTTGAATGTAATTAAATAGGGATAGAAATACATCAATAAAAAATGTTTTCAACGTATTTTAAATACTTTTTCAAAAAGTAATGAACAAATGTAGATACCTAGTATGTATTTGAATACAAACATAAATGCTTAATTTAACGTTTATAAACATATTTTTTAAATAGTCATATTATTTTATTTTATTTTTTGTAGGTTTTAACTTTTGAGTTACACTCAACTAAGTTTTAGCAATTACTTGATGTAATAAATCACAAATAAAATAATATGTATTAAAATTATTATAAAAATATCATTCTTAGCTCTTACATCATATTAAGTATTGTTATTAATGTCAATTAATTTTTCCAACATTTTTCATGTATATATATTATATAATATACAAGCTGAATTCCTGTGTTTTAGTTGCTGGCATGATTAAAAACTTTTTAAAATGAAATTAAATTAAGAGAAGCTACACTGAAAAAAAAAATTTTAATTTGTTTGATTAAAAAATATATAACAATATAAAAAATAAATCATATAATAAAACAAAATATAACATATAATAAAATATAGCAAAGTTCTATAATATTTCGTGGTAAACAATATTTTGCGTTTTATTTTGAGGTGCATAAACATATAAATTATTTGCTGAGCTGACGCGCGAGCATTTAACATAAAATTGCCTGTGGGCAAAACAGAGAGTTATCAAATCGAGACCTTTGACTTTCAGTGTTTGCCCTTATGCCTTATTTATCATCATAGCGAAGCAAAGCTGTATTGGGACTTGGACACGTTTGAATTCGAACGGGTATTCATTTGTTATCATTGGTATTCTAGGGATAAAAACAAATTACCTTGGGATGAGCCGGAAAGAATTTTAGCTTCAATCATGTTCTGTTGCATACTTATTACTCTTAGTCTAGTGCCGTTGCATAATTTCGGTGCATTTAAATTTCTCATAAGAATTATTACAGGAGCACCAATTTTTAAATCAAGTTTATGTGATGAAAGTCCTGATGGATTTAAAGAATTCAAGAACTCAATTGTAATATCTATAGCGATATCTTGATCAGTGAAACTATCAAAAGACAGAGAAGTTTGCTGATGCGCTTGAAACATTGAAATAATTTTTGTATTAATATTTATTACAGAGTTGTTTTTAGAGGCTAAAATTGCTCGTTCACGTAACCAATCGTCTGGTTTTTTCGGAAATTTGAACTACTTGTGGATAAACTTTATCTATCAATTTGTGTTGTCCAGAAACACTAGTTGCAAACGATGGTTCTATTTGTACTTCACTATCATCATTTGAAATATGCCCATTCGTCATATCTAATAAGGCTCTTGAAAATTATGGCATTACTATCACCACCCAAATGTACCCGCATATTTGTCGTGAGTCCTAAAGTCATAACATAACCCCACAAAAACGATGATTTGAGGCAATTATTTATCTCATCACTTTTGTTGCCTCTTGGCACAACTGGCAATATTTGCCGAAAATCGCCAGAATATAATTTAACAACTGCTCCCATCGGACGTTCATCAGCTCTGAAATGTGCGATCAAGAGTTTCAGGCTCTCCTTTATTTGCCATAGTCGATTCGTCCCACACAATAAAAGATGTTTGTCTAAGCACTTTAGCTAGTGAACTTTGTTTAAAAATATTATAAAATGGACGTTCTTGGCTTTGAAAATCTAAAGATAATTTAAAAGTTGAGTAAGCAGTTCTTCCATTTCGTAATAATGTAGCAGTAATTCCGGAAGATGCTACTATCCCTTGAATTCTAAATTTGGTAAGCAATAGATTTATTAAGAAAGTTTTTCCAGTCCCTCCAGGCACATCAAGAAAAAACATTTGACCAGTATCCTACATCACATTTTCTGTTATAGAATTTTACGCAAGTCGTTGGTAATCTATCAAAGTTTGTTCGTTTCCCTGGACGAAAGTTGAAAGTTGGTTAGTATTGTATGATATTTCTGCAAGATAGCCTCTGTCTAAAAGAAATTGTCTGTCATGTTCCTGAATTCGGACGGGTAATTCTATGTTAATGTCTGACAATATTTTGTTGGATATTTTTAGAAGTTAGTGTTCAACTAATATTAGTGTTTCATTTAAAATTTGTTGAGTGATTCGTAATTTTTGGTCGTTTAAAATATTCCCGTGTTGTTGCAAATGTCAGATACCTTTTTTTGCGACGTTTTCTTTGTGTTTATTCCACAATCCATTTAAATGACAAAAAATTATCATAATTGCAAAAAGTTTACGTAAATGAGACGCAGAATGAAAAAGAGTTGCCTCTATTAAAGTATCATCCCAATGTTGTTCGTCTTCTAAAAGACCGAGTGCTTGACAGACTTATTGGAAAGTTGGATATTCAACGTTGTCAACAGTCTTTATATTTTTAAATGATGTTGGTCCTCAATTGTGATATAACAACATACGCAAATAATAACATTCTGCATTATTTGGGTGAACTGTATACACCCTGTCTAGATCAGTTGATTTTTTGATCCCAGAATACTGAGGGTTTGATTCTCCTTGTTTTTTTCGACTGGATCTATTATTACTAAATGTATAGTATGTTGGTACTTCAATGTAAAATAACGTTCTAGTAAATTCGTCGTGTTTACAAAGTTCAAAAAATGCCATAAGAGTAGTACTTTTGACATTTTAAATTCTACCTTGAGCATTTGTTTCACTGTAATAAATACGTTGACCATTTTCTAAATGAACTGACAGTTGAAAAATAGCAGGATAGCGATCATGTATAGAAAATCCAAAAAAGGGCCATGCAGCTTCTGATGAACTGATATATCTGCCATTTTGTAAAAGATAGATTCGTCACGCGATTCTACTGAAAAAATTGCTTGATCAGACCCTTTATTGATATAACTGCAGATATATTGAATGGCTTTTATTGAAATACAGATTTCAATATTTATATGACATTCAAATGTGCGGGACAGTATTGCATTATATGGCACGGTCCAACGATTGTCAATTTTGACAACTCTTCCACCAGATATCTTGAGAGCAAAAGTACCATCAGTCGGAGATCAACGGCGATATTTTGGATAGCTGTCCTGACACGACTGATTTTGATTTAAAAAGTTTTTTGGGAAATCTTTAGTACATTTTTCATTTTTCATACATGATGCTGTGTTATTGAAGGGTCCACATTCCCCGTGGATCATGTTTTTTCTGATGATATTATACAAAATTGGATTTTCTTGTTGATTAGGTAACTCAGCACAAATAACACTATCAATATCATTGGACCGTACTCTTGTTTGGAGCCAAACTAAAAGATGCACGTGAGGCAAGCCTTTTTTCAATCGTATACATATAGCATCTTACTTCACCAAATATTTTCTCCTTGTCAATTAAATCAATAAGCTTTTTTATTTTCAAGTTGAAAACTCGAGAAATAATATCATGTCGATCTATTGCTCGTTGTTTTAAAAACAAAGATGACTGAATTTCCTGTCATTGTGGATTGCAAGTCATCGTGATAAACAAATCAGGCTGACTAAAATTTCGTTTATAAACCATGGCATCTTGCTTACGTTGCTGCATGTATTGAGAACTACCGGTAAATGAAGCTGGTAAAATAACTCTCTGGCCAAATTCTAAAGGATCGCCATCTGCTTGAACTGTATCGTGGAGTATATTGTAATTTTCAGATCATAATTTACTTTGACTTCATCTTAAAAATTGAAGCCGCTCAGTTTCAATTTTCGCGTACATATCGACAATATACTAATTAAGTAATTTCTGGTAATAAAGAATATTATTTGAGTTTTCTCTAACTTGAAGTTGGTATGGTAATTCATTGCAGAACAGTTTTTCTTAAAGGAACCCGTGTTACTGGTTTGACTTGTTGCACGTCAATTGAATAACCATCTTCTCCACGACAAAATATTAGGGGAATACTGCAATGTGTCATAAGACCGATATGTTTCATTTACTCAAGTTAACGCATCATATCACACTCTCAAAATAATGTCTCTTTTTTCAAATTCTTGTCCAACAATTAAAATGGCTACTTCGTTAGTCTGAGGTGCATTGTAACGACCACGGTGTTCTGTTTGTGGCAAGCGGTCTGCTCGAATAATGACTTTAAAATCTTCCGAATCTTATGGCATTGCGTCAATAGCACTTTTAAAGCTACGAAAGTAAGGATTATGGTAATGTAAAAAATATTGCAAATCGTATAATAATTGTCTATATATGTTTGGGGCTATAACCATTCTCATTCGTACTTCACTTATGTGATCACACATAAAATATATTTACAAAAACTTTGGTTCATTAGGATTTTTAGGTAAAAGAGATCCAACTAAATGATAAACTTGACCTTGTACTTTAAAAGTAGGGTAATATTAATCATGCCTGATTTCATTGGTATCAAAAGACGTCATTTGAAAAGCGGAGTTGTAAACACGAATTAATTCAAGGAAATGGTTGGAATCAGGGTGTGAACTATTCAAAAGACTTTTTAATGGTTCAGGCGGATCAGCAATTTGTGGCAACAAATCTTTACCCCCTATACAGCAGAGACTGGAAGGTTCTTTTGCCCATTTTAATGAATTACAATATCTCCACTTTATATTCATATTTCCTAAAGAAACGTTAGGAATATTTTTATAATCAATCAATTTGTCGCAATGAAAAGCAGACTTTAATCGATTGCGCCATGGAGAAAGTGGTTGAACAAAATTTTCTTCACTATCAGAATCATCTAGATCTTCATTTTCAAAAATATTATCAAAATATTATCAGTATTATTATTATCATTAATATTATTAGTAGAACCACTACCATCGTCAAAACGTATATTGCTATTATTAACAATATCAAGATTGTTAAAATTATTATCATCATTAATATTATTAGCAGAACTACCAGTATCGTCTAAACTTATATTACTATTATTAACAATTACACCACCACCGTCATTTTCATTATTATGAATATTATCATGATTGGCTAATAAAAATTGTTCACCATCGTTAGCTATCGTCGCCAATCTGGAAAGACGCCCCTGTTTAGCCTAAAATTTTGAACGACCTATATTACGTTTTCTTTTCATTGTATCCTAGATAATAATCTTAATATAAATTCTTAAATAAATTGAATACATTTTTCTTAATATATAAAATTGAAAATTGATACAATGTGTGTTTACACGTTTATTTTAATTAATAGATTCTATTGCGATTTCACTTACTTGAATTAACGCATCATCTCGCGTTCTCAAAAAAATGTCTCTTTTTTCAAATTCTTGTCCAATAATTGAAATGTCTACTTCGTTAGTGTAAGGTGCATTGTAACGACCACGGTGGTCTGTTTGTGGCACGCGGTCTGCTCGAATAATTAAAACTTTAAAATCTTCCGAATCATATAAATAATATAAATATATAAATAATATAATATAACGAAAAGAAAAAAGACAATGACAAATTTATCAGCAAATGTCACTGGGAAAATCGCAATAAAATGAGATAAGCTAGTGCGTAAAAGGCAAATACGAATATTCGGAATACATATTGTTGGTGTACGCGCGATACCCGAGATTATTTATAACTTCTCGGAACTATTCATATCTACACGCCGATATCAAACACATAATTTGATGGACAAAAAGGTTTGGTTGCAGGTAGCTGGAAACCGCGGGCCGCACAATGTGTGTGCATATATTTATTATTATTATTACTAATATTATAGGTATACAATTTACACGTTTATTTTAATTAATAGATAACTCAATTGTTTATTAACTTTGAAAAATGCTATTGTGATAAGAACCTTCTCCGTGATATAATCTTTCATTTAAAAAAAAAATTAAGAAAATCGGTTGAGTAGTTTCCGAGAACATTAGTGTCAAAAGTTTCAATTTTTGATTTTATATATTAAGATAATAAAAGAATTAGATGAGCCCCTTCAAAATTATGGGATAATTTGTAAACCATTGGCGTTTTCTGACTTGGGATATTGGGCATTAACGTATAATAGAAACTCACCCCCCTTACAAATTAAGAAAAAATATGCATGCACAAAATATATAATATGCGACGTTTTGGTATATTCTGAATTCAATAATAGATATAACAGGTAAATTCAATAAAATATAATATCATATATATATACAGTATAATATACTTCAGAGTAATAAACTATAGTTTGCCACAAAAGTGAAAATTGTGCTTTATATTATATGTATATATTACATGTATATTTATGTTCAATGATGTACTATCTCATACTTGCATAAAGTCATAAACGGATAACTACGATCAGTGCTGTCTCGAAGAAAATTTTTTATTTTTTTTTTGGGGGGGGGGGGATCAAAATTTGAAAAAAAAAATGATATAATATTTTTCTTCAAAACTTAAAATAAGCAAAAAAAAAGGCCATAGGCTTTTTTACTATTTGTTGACTGAACTTCATTTTTCCGACTGTTTTCCGAAGTAAATTGAGGGGTGTCTCAACCCCACCACTGGGGACGGCCCTGACTATGATATATACAATTGAAAACGATATACGTCGACATACCCGAATCCCGCAAGTCGTTGTTTCATAAGTTAACGCCTTGGTCAGGTATTCGCATTGTACCAAAGTTAGAAATACGATGATATACGATCATAGGTATAAAGGTATCATGAAGCCGTTGACAAAATATTTAACATTCTACAACATGTAAATACATCGCGGTCGATTTTCAAGGTAAAAATCGGTCGTATTTGTATTGTTGGTTCAATATATTTTTATTCGCCTTCCACAATATACTAATAATAAATGGACAATTGATATATATTTAATATTATTCATATAATTTATATTATGACATTATGTAAATAAATTTACATTGTTTTTCCATTTTTAAAAGGCAGATTTATTATAATCAAAATAATCATTATATACGTAGATTTTATAAGGCGTAAACACACAACTTACACACCCAGAGAAAACGCCACTGAGGTAAACAATACATTAAAAGTTAATATATTCACTATTTAGACAATAATAAAAGAGAACCATCCATAAGTATTATATACATACCGTGTATCACACTAATCAATTTTTAATTTATTAGATATGACATATAGAAGGTACAGTTGATCAGGTATAAGTGTGGAATAACAGAATCCCCGGTTTTTAGTTATTTAGTGATTTTGCAAAAGTTTAAAATGTAAAAAAAAATTTTAACTCTCTTAAAAAAATTAGAAAATATAATATAATATATAAAATAAATGAATACAAGCAGTTTTTTAAGAATTAATATCTGAGAAAATTGTATTAAATTAAAAAGGTCTGTTTATGATATAGACGATATAGTATATACTTGATGTCTAATGTTATATTGGAATAGTCTGTTGAATGTTCATCAACAAAGGCGGATGTGAAAAAAAAACTATTTTTATTAATAATACGTAGGCGTATAATATAATATATCAGTCTTTGATCAATAATTTTAATTGAAAATCGATATTATTTTAAAATTATTTAAAATCAATAATTATTAATTTACTATAAGAAATTTTATTCAGAAGTATTTAAATAAAAGTATTTGCATTTTAATTACGATTTCTATGAAAAAATACTTCGAATAAATTGAAAATACTTTATACAAAATATATTTAAAAAGTTTTCAAAATACAATGAAAGTATTTATGTATATTTAATTAATACCTTACAAGACTGTTCACATGCAATACGAAAACGTTTAAGCTCGCTGTCTGTCTCCGTACAATTTATAGTATATCCTAGAATATAGTGTAGTAATTTGGCATCCACATCTTGCCAAGAATCAATTAAGACTCGAACGTGTTCAGAATGACGCCTTCATCCTTAAAATTATCCATTCTTAGCTATAATTATTCTTCTGTACAAAACATATTAATGGTCCCTAGTCTTTTCTTATCGGCGGGTGGCAAACTTTTGTTTCATAAAATCTCTCCAGAATAACTATATCGAGCTCCTTAACTTCTGTGTACCACGTTTTTCATTTAGAAATCATACACTTTCATGTTTTCTCTTCTGTTTTCATTCACCTTTTATGGCCTTTATCATCTATTGCATCGTATGCTACGTTATCTTAATAACATCTTCTTTGTCTTTTTTTTGTTATTGTAAACTTGTAATATTGATCGATTCCATCCTTTGTATCAAATTTTGACTTATTTGTAGTAATAATATATATTTGTAATTTTATATCACTTGTAATTACCGTTTGGCGTTAGTAAATTTAAATAAATAAATCTCAATTATTTTTATTTAAATCGGTCCAGTATTTTTTCTATGTTTTTTTTTCAGTATTTAAGTCAACTGATCCATGTATGAAATACAAAGTAACTTATCCCATATGCTATTTAGGAAATTATTGTATTTTTTTTTCTTTTAATACTTTGTAAAATTATTTTTATGTTAAAATTAGTTTTAATGGAATTGGAACATATCTAAAATTTATTTTCATACGTTTAGCTATGGATACGTAATATGCATTTGTATTCTACGTTTCTACGTAATATAAACTACCTTTTTCACAGTACTTATTTAATGACCATCTTATGTATACCACTCATATGTAATGCCTTAGTCTACCATTTCATTACGTTTTCATTTCGTGCGTTTATTTTTAGCTTGGCGAGGCAGACTTACCAGTCTGATTGATGTACAAATAGAAAAACGATTAATTTAGTGGATATAAAAAGAATCAGTAAACTTTCATTGGTATTTAAGACTAGAATAACAATAAGTTAAAATCAGTATTTGGAAAGAAGGACGTTCATGCGTTCATGTTCATATTTTGTGAACGACATACGAACGCCACTCGTCTCTATCAAATAGAACGTGAACGTGAAGGCCGTTCATATTTTTAAGGAATTTAAACCATTTTTAGACCGTTCTAATTAAATTAAAATTTATTAAAATTTCGATATAATCCTCATTAGATTTAAATAAAACACTTAAAAGTCCAGTTTTCTTGGGTCTGCTATAAAATGAAGTCGATAGTTCCTATGATTTAGTAATTTTTTAGTATAAATATATAAGAAAAATTTATATTTTGTTAAAAATTGATTAATTAAAATGAATGACCAGATGAATGCGTCAATTTGTTTAAAGAATGTGAATGTGGACGTGTTAATTTTAAATACATTTGAATGTAAAGGTGAACGAGATCATTTTTTATGGATTGAACGTGAACGAATTCAATTTATATGTAAACGTTCGAAACACTAGTTAAAATTATATATAAGTAATACAAATATATAAATGTAGCTCACTTACATGACATCATAGGATTGAATAGCAACATGTTGACTAGAATTGAACAAATGGCAGTCACCTAAAGTACACGAATGAGTGAAGTAAACATTATTATTATGGTTGGGAAATTCATGTTTTATGGTATTAAATGATTATAAATTTTAAAAAATATAACAATAAACAAGTTCAAGAAGTCTACTTTATGGAAAATCGGACAAGCAACTATTATGAGCTGCCATTTTGGCTCTTAGATATTAATTAAGCGTTGCATGTATATTTTAGCGGCAACAAAAATTTTAGTACCTATAATATATTATATTGCTATAACATAAATTACATTGCTTTGAAACGGAAATGTCCAAAATTTAATGAACATGTTAAATTTATTTTTATAAAATTAAAAAAAATTATAATAGTTAATAGTAAATAATGTGCTTTTTAAATGTTATTTAAACAATAACCTATAATTTAAAAAAATGTTCCAACCTACTACATACTTATGTATAGAAATCTAAAACTAATAAAATATTTTTATTATAATAATAAATAATTTTATAATATATTTTATAATAATTATTTGTTTATAACAACAACGAATAATAAAGTTGTAAAATCACAGTCTTCAAACGTGCTAGATTTTCCGTTTTCTATTTTTCTAGTAACTATAAATAACATAATGTAAAAACAATCTATTATCAAATGAACAATATTCCTCGTAATTATGTACTAGTTACTATGATCAGTGATCACATATCGATATAATGAACAACTAGATACAGCAGGGATGTAAGATGTCTAAAATTTTGTTTAGAAATCTATATACCATAATAGAAAGGAAACAGAAATTATATATTAGTCATTGGCGGCTAGTGGATGTGCATTTCGCTAGCCCCAACTAGTCGAAAATTTTTTCAAAATTGCTAGCTGGAACAATTTTATTTTAAGCTCACGATTTTAAAAATTATTAAAAATATGTACTACAATATATACTAAGTTAATTTATTGTATAATAATTTTATTGTCATTATGTTGTAAGTACTCATGAATATTTAGTAAAATATGTATGAATCAACATAAAAATTCTAATTGTTAGGAATTATTTTAATTCACTCAAAATATACCTAAAATAAAATTTTAAACAAGTATTTACTAGGTGTTATAACTTTAAAGCTAATTAAAAATTTTATTGTATATATTCCATACTTTTCAAATTATTTTATTTTAGGAAGTCTTTAACCAGCAGTTATTTTTACTGGTAATTGTTTATGTACACTTTATCAAGAACATTAGCTAGTTCTCATAGACATAAAGATTTGTTTATTTTCTTGACAACGATAAAGAAGATAATGAATACAAAAATAGCAATCATGATATAGGTTTTGACTATCTTTTCGTTCATTATCATTGTGCAGAGCAAATTTTATTCATCTTTACAGTGTATACAGGTTATTGTAATAGTACTCGATTTCCAAAATTAGTGATAGATGTTATAAATTAAACGGAATTATTATTTATGTAAATTATTTTTGCATTGTTTATAGATAGAAATTTTCGGTACTAAGATATTGTCAATTTCTAATTTTTACTAATGTTATAAAAATATTTTTTATAATTAATTCCTCCAATTAATGTATCGTCCATGAAAGTGAGCTGGATCATCTTTCTAAGTGGGTGTTTAAGACTTGAATTTAACGTATTCAAGTGATAATACATATGGCTTTAAAATTCAGTATATATGTCGTAGGCATATAGTCAAATCAGGCATTTGACCAAATGCCTAGGCAAATAGTCAAAGAATTTAATTTTTATGCGATTTTACTATCCGCCTAGACATTTAGTTAAATGCCTAGACATTTAGTTAAATGCCTAGACGTTTAACTAAATGCCTATTACAAGTCAGGAAAATAATAAAAATGATACGTTTTTAAATTGTTTTGAAAATCAAACTTATTGAAAATCAATAAGGTCAATTTGCCCCCTTCAATTAAAATTTGCCGATATTATTGGTTTTATAACAACGCCTTTGTGAGGTGTTGATTTTTTAAAGTTACAAGTTGTACAAAAATTTATAAATATTTGGATTGCTGTTCGAGGAATATTGTACTTATTTTTTATATACTGCTCAACTTTATCCCTTCCACCATGACCAGTTGCTTTATGATTTTCTTCGATTTTTTCAAAATAATTTTTATAAGGTACAACATAAATAATATTGTCAGTTTTAGTTTTTGGTTTTAAAATAATATGTTTAACATGTCCTACTTCAATTATATCATATTTACGACATAAATAATATTGGTTTTGAGTTTTAGTTTTACCTGGATTCAATTTTGCATCGTTGATTTCATTTAGAGCTTTGTCGTAGTTTTTCTGAGTTCACGGTTTTTTTTTTTTATCTTGGTTTTCATATATTGATTTCAATTTTTCATAAAATAATTTTTTTGTGTGACATTGTATTATATTTTAAAATTTAAATAAAAACAATTTTAATTAAAAATATTTTCAACAAATATTGAAAAGGCCGGCCACGATATTACAATTACGTACACAATACACACGTATATACACAATAAACTAAATTATTGTACAATATAATCATGTTCTGTATCTTTTTCCTTAACGTCATATTTTCGTCGTTATTGATAAGATTGTAATTTGTCCGGTTTTTAATATAGATAAAGTAGATACTCAACAATCTACTTTTCAAAGGTAAAAATCTATGGAAGTTATTCGCGATAGAAAGCAAATATAGGTGCGCTGTAATCGCTATTGCTAACGGGACCACTGCATAAATGATAAGAACGATGTGATAAAGAAATTTAAATAAAAATGTCATAATTGCATATTTTTTGTTTTTGTATTGATTAATTTCATTGTATATATTTCTAAATATAATATGTTTACTTCCGTTATTGAGTTAATCGATATATTAAATTATGTTGGAGACTTTATGCGACCATTGGTTGAGGGTTCGCAAATAGTGAAATGCAACCATATTGTCGAGTTTAGTTGTATAGTTAATAATGACAAAACAAGAGTAGTGCTATAATATGTTTTAAAACTAGTAATTTGAGTGGAAAACCTCACGAGGTGAAATAAAATATTATTTATCTTTTTGAGTAAATATTATTATATTATTGTTTCTATGTAGTTAGAAGTTACTAAGACTATTGTGGACGGAGAAGTAGTATTGTCTGCAAAATGTTCGTGCAAAGGAGGTAGCGGAAAATGTAAGCATATTGTAGGTCTGATGCTCAAACTTCAAAAGTAAGATTATATATTATTTATCTTATTAAATTATATTTATACCTATTAAGTATAAAGTATGTATTATAAATTGAAGAAAATATAAATTTATAAATATTTCAAATTTAATTTTAAAACATTTGCTTATGTATTTAAGATTTTCAAATTCTGCATTTTCTATGAACCATTTTGGACACACTGAACCAATAGCCTAGAATTTATCAAAAATATCTGTTACTGAGGCCAAATTAATAGAAACTTTCATAACTTCACAAAACTCTTGTATGGAAAACTCATGTATTGCAATGTATATCAGTAGTTGTGACCTAAATATTAGTAATTTCTATTATTCAAATATTCATGTCAATATAACTCAAGCTACAGAAATTTGTAAAAAAACTAAAGAACAGTGTGGTTCATTTTGGAAAAAAAAAACAGACAAACTGGAACTTCAGCTCACAGCTTTTACACAAAATCTAAAAGCAAAAACCCAAATGAAGACTGGAATCCTAAAATAAAAGCGGTTTTATTTTCAACATTTTTTGGCAATGCTGCTACTCGTTATGGTCTTTTAAATGAAAATGAAGCAATTGCCTTTGAAATGCCTTTGAAAAAAAATATTATTTATCTGTTACCAAATAAGGATCTATTATTAATATAAATTGTCCTTGGTTTGGAATAAGTACTGTTAGATTTATTGAAAAACAAAATGAACATTTTCTAATTGAAATAAAATGTCCAACTGCAGAAAAAAATTCAGTGGATCAGACTTAATTTCAAAATTGAAATATTTAAAAATCAGCAAAGAATATATATTAATGTTGAATAAATATCATAAATTCTATGGTCAAATTCAATTAGGACTATTTTTATGTCAATTAAAAACTACATATTTAATTGTTTATGCATCATTTGATGATACTGTAATAGTTGTAGATGTGCATTTTGACCCTGTTTTTTGTAATGAAATGTTTGTTAGTTTAACTAAAGTATATTTTAATCATATATTACCTTATTTAAATGAAAATATAAAATAATTTATTTTGTAAAGATATATTTTAATCACATATTAGGTATAATTAAAAATATAAAATAGGTACTCAATAATTTATTTGTACTATTTATTTTACTTATCCATATTAAAACCACTTTCATTAATCATTAGACTAGAAATATTAACTAACCCACAAATAATAATTATAATTTTGTCAATTTAAGACAAAAATGACCAAGGTACTTTGTATTGCATGATCTTAAAAATCTTGATCCTCTGGATAGCTCTCTCTATGTGCACTCGAGCTCTTGCAATTTCTGCATTTTTAAGGCCATCTTTTGCATTTAGCTGTTTGTTCTAGCCTAAAAATGGAGGTCTGTATAAATTGATATATCTATCAGCACATTCTTGATTAATCAAAAACCCTTATCGACCATTATGGTATCTCCTTTTAACTTGTCAAGGATACCACTGTCTATAAAGATAAATTTATCACTTGCTCTTCCGCCATAAACTGAGTTCAGAAAAGTAATCAAACCATCTGCAGCAATTCCTATCATGGTTTTAACTGTGTTGTTGCCTTTGTAGAATGAATATGTTCTAATTGTACAGTTTAAACATTTTGGTCTCTCAACAGTTATTTCCGTGCAATCAAGTATCCCTCTTGTATCTTTGTAATTTGAAAAACATTCTGGTATACTTCTTTCTATTTTGTTTTTAGAAGGCCATATAATTAATGATTTAAAAATCAGAAATAAATGGTTTCTAGAAAATAATTTTTGCATGTTGTATCCGATATTCCAAATAATACTGAAAGACTCTTATATGATATATTTAATATGATATATTTAATTTTGATTTGCATAAAGTTAAACATATACGCTCTCTTGTACCCAAAGAAAATTGTACATTATAATTTAGTTTAGCCATTGTATTATCTGTTATTTCAGTAATCTTGTCTAAATCGACCAATTTTGAAAGACCTGTAAAGGAATTAAGATCGGAGTCTGGCCGAATTAAATCCATAATTGTGATTTTTATAACAAGAAAAGGAGTTTGATCAACTTGAATACCGATATCTTGCATAATGGGGTCAACAACAGATATATATGATTCAGAATTTTCTTGAAGTACTGTATCATCAATTTGTAAATTTTCACATAAACACTTTTCAAATTCTTTATCATTTATACTGTAACATTAATGTATACATTTATTATAAAAATTAAAATCGTAAAATATAACATAGTAGTTAATTAATTTACTTTTCAAAATTAAGCTTTCGTCAAGATGATGGTGATATTGTTAGTGTCTAGTGAAATTTCACATTCCAAAATATCTGTTTCTTTTCTATAAATGATTATATAGTAATGTTATAATTAAATAAAGATTAGAAAATAACATCAAGTTGGACCACCAAATTAGTTTTCACCTATTCAACATGAGATCCTGGTGAGTAGCTTTTTCAGCTCTTTGGATACGTTTCATTATTAGTGGACTAGGAGTCTGTTTTTCAAGTAGTCTTTTTGGCAAGTTTTTGTGAAAGTATTGCTAACCTCTTTAATTTCACCCGTTTAATTGGTGAATATGATATATGTATTATAAAACATTATTAATAATGAAAAATGTTCTTCTGTATTTACTATCTAATCTAATAAATATTGTAAATAAATTTGTTAGAATGCGTATAATAATAATAGGTACCTAAATATTTTAGATGTTAAATTATTTTTTAAATATGTTATTATTGAAATTACTTTTTTGGAATTGTTGAAAATCATATTCATTAAAATGTTTGCTGCATACAACAATTGTTTTAATTGTAAGCATAGTGGCATTCATTTTCAATTCATATTCCCATTATTTTTTTAGTATGATATTTTTGGGAAAAGCATGAAATCTCACATCTTTTTGGTATTGACTATTAAAAAACAGATCATTATTTTAAACAAAAAACTAAATAATTAAGTATATGATCTACCAATATATTTTTGAATAAATTATGTGTGTTATACTATATAAATATGTAGCAAAGGTGAGTATTAACTAGTTAAGATACAGGTAGTTAAAAAATTAATTATTTTCATAATCATCCAAATTCCAGTCAAGTTGACCAAATTGTTCATCCAATGTATATAATATAAATAAAATAATATAAGTATTATATTATTTTTGGTACAGTGGCGTAGATAAGGACCCCTCCTTGAAAGGAGGAGCCTTCCCAGAAATTTCAGGAAAATTTAAAAATGCTTTCAGTGTTCTGTGAACATATTACGTAGGTAACCATAAACCATTTAAATTGTAATTTATATGAAGGTCACTGCAAAAGTCTAAAATTTTAGTTTACAGATTTCAATTTTTCTGTTTTCTTATCTTAGGTAATCTTAGTTGCCATATCTTGGGTTTTAACAACATTTTGTAATATTTGATAGTAGGTACTTGTATGTGTTACCTACGCATAATGAATAATAGGTACCTATATTAAAATTAAGTGAAATGTCTGAAAAAAATAAAAACGCAAACCTTATTGGGTTATTTCACAAAAAAACAATTACCTACTTATATAAATTATAAGGTTAATTTCATTTAGTAGGTACCTATACTGTCCGTATTACTAACTAATACGTTTTAAAAATAATCACTAGGTACCTAATATTAAAATTTACTTTTATATAAATTAGGTACCTACCTATAATTAATATATAAAATTAATATTTATATTATTGATAGAAATTAGTAGTTCATTAACAAATTATAAAAATATCAGTTTAGAAAAGGTGTGGTCATAGTGAGACACGCAAAATTTTTTTTTTAATAAAAATAAAATACTAAATTTATTAAGTATGCATAATATTAATCAATTGCTAGTTATTTAATTATAGCTGTACTAGAAGTGGTGGATCTAACGGTTGTTTAGTCAGTAAATGCCAATGGGTCCATAACACATTTTTGTTCTACACCAGTAGGCACCTATAATTTAATTTAATGAAAAACATTTTGACAAAAATATTACAAATTTATTAAAATGATATATACCTACAATATATTTAATTATAAAGAAATTTTTAGTGCAGTGGCCAGAACAATTTTCAATAGTATTTTTTTTTTTTGCTTCTTCATTTTAATGGGGCCTTCATCATTTAAAAATTCTATTTTTCTTTTCCCCCTTATTTTATTGGTTTGAAAATTATTTTTGTGTTTTTAAAGTGCCACCTCCAGATTCTGGCCCAAGGACCACGCAGCTAAAAATCCGACCTGGGTTCGAGTATACAGAAATAAATTAAGCCTATTGGTTTGGGCCTCCCTCTAAATTTTTCGACTAGCATTTAACTCTTAGATTCACCAATGTGTACTACATAGCATCACATTTTTAATATGTTATTGAACATTTTATTATTACAAAAGGAAATTCATAATTCATAATTTCCTCCATTATTTCTTTTAAAATTAAGGAAATTATTTTACAATATTTTAATATATTATACAATATAAGTAAGTAGGTATATTATAAAATCAATAGTAAGAGTTACCAAACTTAGGAGGTTGCAATTTAAACATCTATATAAAAAATTATCAGCCCCTCCCAAATAAAAATCCTGTTTACGCCACTGGTCTGGTTTTTTATTTAAAGTTTATACAAATACTAATACTATTATGTATAAATATTGTATGTTATTATTTTCTTTGTCATAAAATATATATTATTACACATATTATATTTATAGTATAAAATCAATAGTGTTGAAACTTGAAAAATATGTAGTAGGTAAATCATAACAGATAGAAAATAAAATAATATAAATAAGTTTACTAGTTTATAGCTTTTATACTATAACTTGTTGTACATGACAATATTTATGTAATTTTTTACCTTTCGGTGTTTTAGTATAATAATTATGTTCCATCGTATTATTAATATTATAATAAACTTAACACTATAGTCTACACTGATAATATCATAATAATCTGGAATTTGCAACAACAAAAGTTCCAAGAACTTATGGTGCTTACATGGTGTTTCAAAAATGTGATAACATTAATAATTTGAATACAAAATGAATGGCATGCTTAGTTTGCCAAAATATGTAGATATAAGGAAATAGATTCATATTTTTAAAAGTAGGTATGTTTTTTATATTAGATTCTGGGAGAAGCGAGGAAGCTATTGGTTTTACAATGATGTTTATTTTTTATTTTTTTTTCTGTGTACAATTTATTGACCAGAAGAAGTGAACCAATTTTTCTATCTTACAAGTTTTCGATTGAAAATGTCATATAGTTTGTACTTTAAATAGATCATTTATTGATATCATCAAAAGTTTTTTAACACATAAGGAAAAACTACAAAAAAGTAACGAAAATTACGGGGAATTTACGATTTTGTCAAATTGAGATTATTTATTTCTTCGTCATTTCGAAACTAATTGGCTTTAATTCTTGAAATGTTCACCAAATAATATGTAGCTATGTACAAATTTTTCTTAAAATATATAATGTAACGAATAGCAAGGTGCTATAAAAATTAAAATGTGATGTGTAGTTTAGAAGTTATTACCTATTTAAATAAAAACAACTAGAAATTTCACATTTCATTAATGCAATTATTTGAAGAGTGGCCCCGTTACAGAGCTTCACGTCGTGTCCACCAGGTGTCAGCCCCTTATCTTTCTATCGCGAATATTTTTATACACTTTATAAACATGAAATAAAATAAAATAAGATGTATACTATAAGATTAACAAGAAAATGTAGTTTGACATACCGTATAGTTATATGGCGTATCAAACCATAACATGCAAAAATAAATAGTAACTAAAAACTAACAAAAATTTGTAACTAAATAATAAAACTTTTATTCATTTTTATACTCGTATTATCATACATTATTAGTAACTATCTATATTTATTAATACGAAATAAACTCGTAATTTAAGTTTAAAAACAATAGGACACGAAATTAAAAATATTTCATGTATTTAAAGTATTTTACTTTAATAAATTATACAAAATTGTTATATAGAATAGCAATAAATAATTAATAAAAAAATGTAGTTTGATTTTTAAAACAATTTAAAAACGTATCATTTTTATTATTTGCCTGACTTTTAATAGGCATTTAGTTAAACGTCTAGGCATTTAACTAAATGACTAGGCATTTAACCAAATGTCAAGGCATTTAACTAAATCTATATATTTAACTAAATGTCTAGGCGGATAGTAAAATCGCATAAAAACTAAATTCTTTGACTATTTGCCTAGGCATTTGGTTAAATGCCTGATTTGACTATATGCCTACGACATATACACCACCAGTATTCTGCCTGACATGAAAAATACTAAAATGTAATTTTTATTAATTCTCTTTCAAATTTTTTTATAGGTAGTGTTTAGGTATATCAAAATTGTTTATAATTCCTATGTCACATATTATGTTATATGCATTTTCTTAATTTGATTTATTTTAAATTCTAAACTCCTCGATAAATATTGCTTATATATATGCTTCAGCAGTTCAGCACCCCCTAGCACCTTCGTAGTTGCGCCACTGCAGTTCGCTTAGAATCGTTATATTGAAAGATTTAATCATTGCTTTGAAGTTAAATATATCCTATCCAATGCGCAAACCCTAATGAACAGCTTTTTTATTTTATATAAATTTTTTTATGTATGTACAGTTGCTTGGGTAGAAGGAGTAAAGTAAGATTTTTCTAGATTAGATGTTTTAAATATTGGAATTTTTTTATAGTTGCTATTTTATAAAGGTAATTTTTTCATTTTATAAATAGTTTAGATAGATTTTATAAGATAAACTGATTTTTATCTTGTTTTTAATTTTGAAACATGGAAAATATAAATAAAATAATAATTAAATTGTTATAGTTTAGTAGTTATATACCTATTTTTAAAAAAATACTTCACCGAAACTCTGCTCAGAATTATTATTATTGAACGTCATGATTTATCTTTGGTTTAAAATTTCAAAAAATTCATTGATCTGTCCGAGGACTGAAGATGAACCTACTTTCTTTGCCTATATCGTATTCAATGGGCGAAATGCTCCTATGGTTTATTTTATTTGTATTATTTATATATTAGGTAAGTGTAAATTGGATTTTTTTTTATTAATTTTGTATAAATTGTTGATCATAAATTCTTTTTATATATTTGTACTATTCAAAATAATGAAATTATCATCAAAATATATAATATATATATATATATATAAATATTTAATATTCTTTTGTGTATTGTTTGTATACATTGTGGTTTAATAATTAAAGGATTATGCATTATTAAACTATAATTTTGGGAGTATAAATTTTTATCATATTTGAAATTTTTTGATTAATTACAATGTTAACAGAACGAATAATTTCATTAATTTTTTCATTATTACATCTTAACTACATCATTAAAATGAAAGGGGGATATAAGTTAAATTTATGAGGTACTTTTATTTAAAAAATTGACTTTTTGTTTATTGATAATAATATTTACGAGGTTGAAAGGTGTTTGTGTTTGGGATTAAACTATTTTTGTAATTTATTTAAAAAATTTTTAATATCATTATTTAAAATTTATCACTATTTTTTTTTTATATAATTTTTAATCATTTTAATTTATTGTATTTTTAAAAGATTAAATTTTGTATAGAAGCTAGTTGTTAGTTTGTATAGTTATAATATAAATTGGATTAAATTTTACTAATTTCATAGTAATTTAACTGTTTTATACTATACAAACATTTAATTTCTTAGTTGAACATAATTGTTTGTACTTGGAATTTTGTTTTGACTGCAGAAATAGTTTTACTTTTAATCTAGATGCTGATGTAGTTTAGTATGATTTATCATCACTTGGAAGAATTATTTATTTATAACGAAGTAAAACATAATGGTTTTTGGTTGTAAAAGATAAAATTAAACGTGAAAATAGGATAAATATTTAAATGCTATTGTTATTTAGTTCTACTGAAAAATGATAGTGTATCTTGTAAGTGGCACGTTAAGGTAAACAATTCATCGACTATTTATTAACATATCTTCATATAATATCTAGTTTTATATCAGTTATTTATATATATTGTATACGCCCACATATTACATTATTATTTAAGATTTAAATGTTAACTACGAATAGGTATTTATATTAATTATATTAATTTAATCAAATACATTTGCCCAGTTGAGGAAGTGTTCAGAATACCACGGTTCCCTCAATCCTATCGTATAAGACGACTTATTGAGATTGCGTTAGATTGAGAGCCTGGCATACAGTTTGTTGAAAAGGTATTAGGCGTTTAAAATAGAATAGAGGTGAGTCGTCTTCTTTCGGATGATTACTAATAAAAACTAATGTTTAGCTGGTCAGCTCAATCAAAACTTGTTTTTACAGACTTAGAGATTTTCGTTGTAACATATTATATATATAAATCTAAGTGTTACACAGTGTTACAAAATCTAATAATTAATTACTTATATCTCTCTAATGGATGCTTTTTAATCAAAGAACTTACCCAGTAGTAAAACGTGAGCACGGTTACGCCCACCGATAGAGGCACAAATCCTAAGAATCCTTTTAATCTGGACAAATAATTTGCTGGTTTTAGATATTTTGGAAATTTTGTGAGGTGTTTTTCACCAATTAAGTCATCGGTATTGATAATAGCCATTGTTGGTGGTGCTGGCAGAAGATAATATAAAAACCATTTACTAATTATTTATGCCTTTGTCAACACAACACAACATAACTCGTATCTAAGTGAACATGATATGATATAATGTAAATATAATCTGAGGTAACTACTACCGTAAACCTGATAATATTATAAAATATTTTAATATCTATAATTCTTTATTTTATACTTATTCACCGTACATTTTGTTTAGTTACTACTTACCGGTGAGCTAGTAATTATAGGCGAGTGTTGAATTAAGGAAAACACAGTTTTTACTCAACTAAATTATTTATTAAATATAAATTGAAAATTAATAACTGATGTAAAATATATATGTAAAATATAACGCTGTGTTGCTTAGTTATGAAGATTGTCGTTGTAAACGCTAGTAGTCGCGGTGGTCGGGCGATATACACGCGTCACTGCGTCAGGTTGCACTCTGCTGTATACAACTTGTGGTGGCAGTTGTTACTCGTCACTCTATTATTATTATTATTATATAATATGTAGTAATAATATTACGATGACATTATATATTATACGAAATACCGAAAAGCAAAATGATCTGGTGTGTTACAACGGAATATTATATTATTTCGGATTGACAAAGTCGCTAATGATATATATACCAAAGACTGAAAATAATATATATTTATAAACCTACCTAATTGTATTATAATATTATGGTATTAGCGAATAAATTACTAATTTCGCAATTTGTTTAAGCTATATTTTGTTATTAAATATAAGATTATTTCCTAAAACTTTTTTCCGTGAAGCGGAAAATGTGAAAAGAAAAATTCGATTAAACAAATATCGAATATTTCTAAATAATAACCTAAGAACCTAACTTGTTTTGGATGTTGGAAATTTAAAAATATGTTATTTAATTGGATTTATTGAGATTTCTTCATTTTATAATGTTTAAAAATATGTAAAATTGATATCATCCTACTTTAATATTTTATAAATATATATTTGTATATAAATTATGTTAGAAAAGAGTGTCATTTCAGATTTTCAATTTTTATGCCAGTCAATTTTCATTACCCTTCATCCCCCCTGGTATAGGTAGGTACTTATAATACGAGTTTGTTTTTACTTTTTCTAAAAGTGAAATTTCTATATTAGGACATTATGACAATATAGGTGTAAAAAATATTTTGATTTATGATTATATAAGTATAATAAGGTAATATATAATAATAATGGAATAATACAAATTATAAAAATTATTGAATCTGACGCGATTTTATTGTATGTATAGTACATGAAAATAATATAATATAAATTAATAAATAAATATATAATAATAAGTTTTCTATATTAAAATAGGTATACGTTTTTCTCAAATGTTAGTTGTGTATAGTAAGTTTATCTACATATTCGTTTTAGTATTGCAGCAATGACTATTTTGAGAGTACCTACTGCCTACTTGTATTCAATGTGTCTATATGTAAAATAATTATTTATTTAATATTTTTATCAACTCTTTTATTGTGTTGTGTATTGTTTTTATATTTAAAGTCATATAATTTTTATATTCTTATTAATTATAATTAAAATAGAAAGTAGAAAATGTTCTTTTTTTAATTACAAAAATGAGCAAAAATATTGTGAGAAAAGATTTCACGTATTTCCATCAAATATTGAGATGATGAAAAAATAGATTATTCATTCAAGTACCTATACCTATATATTTCAAAACACTGAATACTGATTAGTTTTAATATTATATTATTATTATTGTTGTTATTATAGTAGGGTGACCATACGTTCCGTTTTTTACTGGATTGTCCTGTTTTTGAAAGTGGGTTGGTTTTTGTCCCGTTTTATCCATATTATGCTTATTTACCGGTTTCTAAATAATATTGGTAGAAAATTGACGAATGATCATTTTTTTTTGTTTATTTACCATTTTCAAGCCACTATATGAACATTTTAGTAAAAAATCATTACGATAATCACTTTTTTTATTGATGTCCCATTTTTTAATTTTCAAAAAATGGTCACCCTGTATTATAGGTCATGGGGCTATTATTTATATAATATCATTATGTTTTTATAAGTATTTTTATTTTATTTTAATTTAATTTAATTTTAGTATTGTTAATATTTTACATAATATAGCATAATGTAATTAAATATGCCATTTACCACAATTTACGATTTTCAGGGAACACCAAATTAGATGCAATTAGTCCAAAACAATTAAAAAATAAATATATATGCTCAGAGCATTTTGATAAAAATCAATACAGTAATCATTTTGACCCTAAATCGAGATTTAATGTAAATGCGGTAGCAAAAAAATATTCTGAAGATAAATTATCACATACAATATACTGTTTTTGTAATATTAAATTAACAATATTATTTTATTCTAGTTAAACAAGTTGATAAACCAATAACACCTGCAGGAGGTAATAATTATGAAGCCGTATATTCCCTCCGATCATGGAATTGGAACATAAATATTGCAAACTCCAATGAAGGTTAGTACACAGTAGCAGTGGCATATTTACTGATGGCAGGGGTCCAGGGGTTCAGGGGTACTGACCCCCCTCCCCGGAATCACAAAATATTGTATTTAAAAACTTAAATACCTATAATTAATTTTTGTAAATGGAATTTATAAACAATAATAACTGAAAATATAGTCTGATGACTAGGGCTCGGAACTTAACGCATTTAAAAAGTACTAAATATGCATGTATTTATGCACTTATAAAAGTAGAAATATGCTCTAAAAATATGAATTTGTTTTTTTACATAAATATTTATATAAATACAATTATTTTATTTAATGTATAACCTATATTGAAATTACAAAAATGATAAAAAAATATCTATATAAATGTTAAATTTTTATATTAAAATTTTGAAAAGGACTTCAAAATAACCTTTATTTCTTTTTTTCTAACGTTTCAATTAAATTATATAACTGCAAAGCATAAATAATAAAATTAGAAAAATTATAAATAAGACCTAAAAACACGATATAATATGTATATTATTGTATATATATATATACATATTTTTAATTTACAAATTTTTAAATTGCATTACCATTAATCATCAAATATGCTCTAAACATTTGTAAAATTAAGAAATATGCTCTTAAAACTAAAAAAATCCCCAAATATGCAAAAAATATCTTGCATAAAAATATATGCAATCATTTTTTTAAAATTATTTTTAGAAGCAAATGTTTTCATAAAAACTTGTATTAAAATTATGTATTAAAACAATAAATACAACTCCATCCAAGTTAAAAAAAAAAACAAAAATACAACTGAAAATATATAGAGTGATTTGTATATATGATAATATTAAAATACATTAAACTAAATATGCTTTTTATAAGAAACAAATGACAAAATAAACTATAATATAAATATAAATATACCTACTTCGTAATTTTAGATTCTGAGCGAAGCATGAAAGCTACTGGTTTTACAATATTTATTTATAGTTTCTTTTTTTTAATTGTTTTCTGTAAATAACTTTTTCAAGTTATTTCCTTAAAATCGATTATGTTTATTTTTTCATAATTCTAAAAGAAATGTGTCGTCTTCAGTTTTAAAATTAAAAATTTTTTTAACAGTGATATTAATTTACTTTATATTTAATTTATTTGCTCAGAATTGTTTTATCAAAATAAATGATTTATCATTACTTTCAAATTCAATATTTAGTATCCTATCCATTGTGCGAAGTAACTATACCTATATGGAAACGGCCGTATATCGTTTGCGTATCGCTTTTGTTAATTTTGACCTTTTTCGTAGATCGTTTGCGTATCGTTTTTGTGTTAGGGGCCTCTATTGTTTGCCTGTCATATAATAGTATTGTAGTACCTATTTATTATTTAGGTATTATATAATATATATATATTATATATATATATGTATAATCAATGATAAATACCTTTTAGTGTGAAATGTTTATGTGTTTAATTTTATTAATTAGGTATATAATAATTTTAATTTTAAATTATTATTTGTTTTTTAATATTTGTGTTTTTGTAGATTTTTGATAATTTGTTATTATAAATCGTACTAGTAATCTATTTTACTCTCACAATTATCTCGTTATGGATTTTAACCATTTCATCTTATCAAATTTAATTTGACATTATTTTGTCAGCTTTATTACATATCGTATCAGGTTATTTATCTACAACTAAAATCCCCATTAGCCGGCCGGCTTTCCATAATTCCATCTAGACCTATTTTACTTCATTCGTAAGTGTTCATTCGTATCATTCATTTGTAGATCAACTGGTTAACGGTATTATAGAAATATTAAAACATTTTAAAAATGAGTAGCTTAAAAATTGTGCAATCGAAACATGGTAAGCCAGCAATAATATACCAACGTTATTTTTATACGGAATTAAAATCATTAATGAGTAGTGATATTATTTGGATGTGTCCAAAAAAAAATTGTTATGCTTCAATAAGAACAAATCAAAATAGATGTACAGTTTTAGAAGTACGTGGAGAACATAAACATACCCAATTAACGGATTCAGAAATTGAAAAATACGAAGTAAGTATTATTGTAGTAATTTATAATTATAATGATTATAAAACTTATTAAATAATTAAATTTCATATGTTTTTCTATTGATTGGTTAAAATTTTTTTCATAAAAGGGTTAATTTTCGGTTTAAAGTAATTATAAAGTTATCTCTGTAAAGATCATCTATACATTTTATAATATATATAAATTGATTTTTTATTTAATATTTTAGATTAAAAATATTATAAAAAGGAAAGCGACAGAGGAAATATCCACAAAACCAAATAAAATTATACGGAAAGCAATATCCGAAGCAGAAAACGTTACTTGTAATGATATTTCTAATTACAGACAACAAATATATAGAAAACGTAGAAATATTTTACCAGTGTTGCCAAGATCTTTTGAAGAAGCTATTTTACAATTGACCACTCATCAAGCAACAATTTTAACTTTTAAAAAAGAACGATTTCTTTATGTGAGCAATAACAATATAATAACATTAACTTGTAAAACTAATTTAGAAACGTTGTGTCATAATCCTGATATTTTTGCGGATGGAACATTTAAATATTGTCCTAAATACTTTTATCAACTATATACATTACATATATACAAAAATGGTATTTATATGCCATTGGTATATTTTTTTCTTACTGGAAAAACTACTCAAAATTACATCGAAATGTGGAAATCTCTAACTCATTTATGTAATTCAATGAATTTAGTTTTTAACCCCAAAAAAGTTGATTTTGAAAGGAGTGCACATTTGGCCATACAGCATTGCTTTCCACTTTGTAATATTCTTGGTTGCAGATTTCATTTAGGACAGGCTTGGTATCGGAAAATCAATGAAGATTTTCCTGCTCTTCGAAATGAGTATAAAAACGATACTGAAATTGGGAAATGGATAAAATATTTTTTTGGTCTAGCTTTTCTTTCACCTGAAGAAGTTTCCGATGTTTTTTTTGAGCTCATTGAAATCGCACCAAATAATAACGCACTGGGTTTTAGCAATTACGTTTATAAAACTTATATCGAACAAAATTGTCTGTATCCACCGAAAATGTGGGCAGAAACGCCATCAACTTCTCCGCGTACTACAAATGGACCTGAAGCCTTTCATAGTCATTATAACGCACAATTTTATAATCCTCATCCTGCAGTTTGGAAAGTATGATATACTAATTACTTGGGTATTCAATTAATTTATAATTTTATGTAATATATTTATAGGTAATAGAAACCCTGAAAGAAATCCAAACAGAAACCTACGTAAAAATTAATG
>JAIPRL010003803.1:0-43538 GCA_025469235.1 Pemphigus obesinymphae | reverse complement strand
TATACTACACCGAAGCTACGCTCAGAATCGTTTTATTGAATGCAATGATTTATCATTGCTTTCAAATTCAATACATCCACCAAAAGTACCCTGCCCAGTAGCGAAGTGCATCCACCAACACTGACACCCGACGAGCGAAGTGCTTCCACAACCTACTGACCGGCTTTTTTTAAATTAATTTTGATGTATTAGCCTTGTTCATAAATTCTAAATTGCAACTGAGTTACAGCAGTTTTAAATTTAAAAATTCTATAATTAACGGGTAACTTGATCAATTTTGAGTTTAGAACCATGATTGTTACATCAAAATTAGTTTAAAAAATTTACTTATTTGAATAATCTAATTTTAAAAAAAGCTTTTGAAAAAATTTCCAGAGTACAAACGTGCACCGAAAGGTTTAATATTTAAATATTATTTTTTTTTAATACAGGATTCAGATAGATATATATTTAAAATTAATTTTGATGCCAAAATAATGTTCTAAACTCAAAATTGACGGAGTTATGCCACTTCAAAAATGTGAGCATTTTTTTTTCGGGGATTATTATTCCTAATATTATTATTTTAAGCAATTTATAAGCTAAAATATTTATTTTTTTTAGATATATTTTTAGATAACTAAGAATATTGTGATTTAATTTATATTATTTGGGTTATTGTTGGATTTTTATTTCTGGAAAAATAAGATTTTAAATATACATTTTTTTGCATTTCAATTGTTTTGTAAAATATCACCGCATATTTTCGAATTATTATTTTTTTAATTCTAAGTGATATATTATATTTATATTTCCCGGAGGCTGTGTCCATATGGGAATGGTTTGATAAAATATAATTGCGCCAGTCATTTCGAAATTCTAATAAATAATTTAAAATATGCATATAACTTATAAGGAACAATACAATATATATATTTATAAATTCCACATAGGTGTGACAATGATGATTAATCTAGTCACATAATATTAAATACTGATATTATCGTGAATAAATTACCTAAAATTTTCATAAATATCTCGTTTTTACATGGTTTTAGGAATTATTCAAGAAGGGCATGTCCCTTCCCTGACTCCCCCCCAAATAGGCGCCCATGCTACATACATGTTTTTGACATTACTCAAAAATATTGGTACCATAGGACATTTTCCACGTTTCTGAAGTTTTTCCAAGTTTTAATTAGTATATTTTTGAAGAACATTATCAGCTATACTACATCTAGACATCTTAATAATTTACTGATACTGTACAGGTAATGGACATTTCCCCAGCCCCCAAATTTTGTATGCAAGTACATAACAAAACGTCATATGTAATCGTTTGTATGCTATTTGTATTAATCAGAAGAAAAAAAAATTGTCGTTTGTAGAAAATTGGTTCAAAATATATTGAAGAATACTACAGGTGGGCTGGGGAAATGGTTCAAAATTAAAAATGCAAAGTCGTTAATGAGACATATATTTTACATAATTTAATTATTTCAAAAACTTTAATTATAATAAACCTAGGTTTATGTTAAATTTTTATTTTACTCATCAATATGGCTCGGAAGTTGTTGCATTTGCATGTTTTTTGAGGGCTATTAGATTTATTGCTAAGTATATTAGAAATTAATTTCAATACACTATGAAAAACATATCAAAAATTTATAGTGCATATTTTCACATATTTGGTGATTATTTAGTTTTAAGAGCATATTTCTTAATTTTACAAATTTTTAGAGCATATTTAAAGATTAATGGTAATACAATTTAAAAATACAATATATATATATATATATATATATCGTGTTTTTAGGATTTATAGTGTCTTCCAGATGATATAGCCGGTCACAATATTTTAAAACCTACTTTAAATATGTGACAATTACTTCCACCGACGTTGAACTCCGTTTTTCAAAATACAAAAAAAATTGTTAACGGATAATCGGCGATCTTTCAATTTTGAAAACATTAAAAAATGTTTAGTGATTCAATGCAACAATTTTGAAGATAAGACCCTAAGAACAAAATTATACCTTACGCAATTTAATTTAAATTTCTTTTAATTACTTAGCGATTTTTCTATTTTTTATTATTTATGCTTTGCAGATAATATGCAATTTAATTGAATCATTAGAAAAGAAGAAAAAAAATGTCAATTTTTAAAGTTATTTTAAAAATAAAGTATCTATGGATATTTAAATATAAAAATTTACTTTATATAGATATTTGTTTTCGAAATTTTTCATTTTTTGGAATTTCGATATATTTATAAATTTAATAAAATATAATAAACTATCCTAAGAATATTTACTCAGAACTACATATTTATAGTTTTATAAAATATTTGTATTTATATAAATATATACGTAAAAAAAAAAAAAAAAATAATTTCATATTTTTAGAGCATATTTGTACTTTTTTAAGTGCATAAATGCATGCATATTTAGTACTTTTTAAGTGCATTAAGTTCCGAGCACTACTCATCAATATACATCAATTTGAACAGATATGTTACTTATTTCAAATAGGTATCATAAACTATATGATAAACTCGAATGGGATATAAACGGGTGTAAAACAATGACTTAATTCCATAAAAAATTTTTTATAAAATGCATAAAAGATTAATTATGTCATTACTTATACATGACTGCCGTAATTCCTATCGGTATAGAACCTGATACCTAACCTTCTAAAGGGACTCCTAATATCCATGGCCTACTGTTTTGTATTTTCTGGCGTAGGTGAAACTTGGATATACAATGTGTTTTAATCGTACCTATATCAAATTAAAAAATACTTATAAATAATTCTAAACGATTGTAATTACAACATTATTTAGTTATACACTATACATTGTGATTTAATACAATATTTAAGCAATTCTGATTTAACTATGATTATTTTCATCGAATAATACGTATTATACAAAAAAAAAGTGTGAAAAATCGAATTCTTTGGAAAAATAGGAAACACTAAAATTATTGCTGAAAAAATTCTAATTTCAACTCAAATTTACAAAATACTTTAAAGCATCCACATGTTTTTAACTCGTTATTATTTACCTAAAAAATTACTTTATACTAGCTATTAATACTTAGATATAAATACAAATTATAAAATATATAGGTAGGTATCTATAAATATTTATAATGTACAAATTCAAAATGAAAAAGACACTTTTAATACTGGAGATTCTAGTTCAGAATTGAGTATATTGAATTTTCATATTGATTTGGAACAATTACATTTTTTTGGCAAGTACAATATTAATTTATACTTGAATATTTTTTTTTGAATATTTTTTAGGTAATACAAAATGTATATATTACATTTAGTTAAATGTTGTATTCAATTATAATGTATAATATGTACCTAAATAATATTGTTATAACAATCCTTTAAAATTATTTATTAATAATTATTTATAAGTATATTTTAATTTTATACGATATCACATAGGTACAATTCAAATACTTTATATGCCCAAGTTTTATCTAGGCCAGCAATTTCAGAAAAGTAGGCGATGGATATTAGGAGTCCCCCTTTTTTTTTTGTTTTAAGATTATTATTATTATTTTAAATATTAGAAGGTTAGATAGAAGTAGATTTATTAATAATAAATACTAAAAAATAAAGATACATTTTTTTATGTGGGTCAATTGTCAAGTGAAAAATATATTATTAGTAAATATTTACAAAAAAAGATGGTCCACCACTGGATTCTAGCAGATACAGCCGTTGAGAGTGGAATATTTTTTTAGTGATGTAGACCTAAAAGCCTGAAAAATTAAGGGCACTTATAATGTTCTTATTTTAATTCTGTACAAATATTCGAGTTTATTTTCTTCTTCTCTATGTTTTTGTGGGAATCGGTTATTGATATTATTATCAGAAGTATGTTAAATGTCTAAAAAAATGTTAATTTAATAAGAAATTCAAACTTAGAAAATCAAATATCCTAGAAAAGTGGCCGATCAGTATATATTTTACTGAACTTATTGTTTATTGAACTAAAATCGGAATATCCTACGTACCATTAAAGAACACTCTTATTATTATTATGTTTATTAATGGTACCATTTATTTTGTCAGGCTTTATGATCTTGGGATATGTAGTCTTTTCATTAATTATTTATTATTACGCAACAATAAATAATGTTATCGAAATTTTAAAACAGGACTATTTTAAAATTATATTTAAATGTAAAACATTTTTTCAATTTGTTAATTTTAAATTTTCTTAAAATGTCAATGAAATTCTCTATGTATAAACCCTTTAAACTGACGTGTTTGCAAGAGTCTTAATACAATTAGTATAAATTCAATTATATTGCTATTTAGTGTTAAAATTACGTTTTTCGTTTTAATTTAAATATTTATATTTAAGCTTATTTTAAATAAATATTAATTTTAAATAATATAACGAAAAAAAATTATCTGTATACATAATTTAATTGTACACACTGTTAAGCATATTATGTTAAATAATAACATCGATTAGAGTATTTCTATCAATGTTTATTTAACTAACCTATATTTATTCTGAAATCAGCTAAAATCTAGACAGTGAATTAATGAGTTAGTGTTTGATGTAATTTTATTTTGATAATTCAGCAATCTAACCACCAAAAACCATCCTCGTTTTAGATGTTTAAAATGTTTACATATTAACCAGATTTTAATCATAAATCTATAATGTGTTGTCTAAAACACAACATATTCAATCGTAATTTTTAACAGTGTGTAATACTATGAAGTGGTATAAACGGTATAATCTCATACAATAGATTCATACTGTATGAACTGTGCTGTTGTTAAATTTAATTTTTTTTGGTTTTTCGAAATTAAAATATATTTTTAGATAACGCAATATTTTTATTCATATATTGAGTAACCATATATTAGATATAAAATATTCAATTTAGGAAATAAATAATAAAATGTGTCTGGATCTGTCATTGTTTTATGTTGTTTCGAAATATTTTCCAGAGTGTAAAAAATATTAAACTAATGATAAAAAGTTTATGTTACCTAATATTATTAACTCTAAAACAATTAGATATTAATTTTAACTGTAATAAAACTACATGTTGTTAATGAATTTTTTTCACATCACAATGAATATTATTAGTTGTTTTATTTAAGTGATAAAATATATAACAAAGAATAACTGTATGAACTACTGGAAAATGCATTCAAAGTATAGCAATATAAACTATAATAATAGTACAAAATACAAACAATTATGTCAAATAGTGTCAATAGTGTAATAATAATTTGAATGTGTAGTTTATATTTTAGTATTTTACTAACTTTTCTGAAATAGTATTGTTTTACTGAGAAATAACATAATATAAAATGTGTGCTACTAAAAAAAATAGTTATCTGTCTACGACTCTACGACTTAAGTAAATAAAAATAATAGCAATTTTTTTATTAAACAATATATTAAAAAATGTTCACGAATTTAAACTACGCTCATTTTTATACCACAAAATGATAGTTTTCTTATACAATATTACGATAGCAAATTCGATAAAAATCCATATAGCCGATTTAAAAAAATAATGTGTTTATATATTATATATTTACGTAAAATATAATTATTAGATATTTTTGAATGTAAAATAAAATATTTAATCAGCAATAATAATCATATAATATTGTAATTTTATTTAATCAATGGTTCTTTTTATCTATTGTTCGGTTGATATTTTTTAAAACTGTTTGATCGAGTACTATTGAAATTGTAAATTTAACATATTATAAAAAATAATAATTTATTTATATGATAAATCATTATCCCTTGATAAGAAAACACTCCGATAAAAGTTGTATGTAATTAAATCGGCTAATTGGTTGGCGTGACATAAAGATAAACTGCAGCCTTGTTTAATTTAAAACCAAATTACCTGATGTTATATAGTACAAAAATTAAAATAATTTAATGATTACGTAGTACGTGTCTATATTTTAATGAAGTAAATTTTTTAGTCATGATAAGAGAAATAAGTCAAAAGTGTCTTAAAAAATGCATTAAAAATTTCAAAAATGTCCCCAAAAAATGTTTTAGTTACAACATGGAGTACTTGAAACACATTTGTAGCTTAGAAATAAGCATCATGTAAGACATTCCAAAAAAAAAAAAAAAAAAAACGATGCAAACGCATTGAAATACGAGCCCTAGTATTAATTTAGGTAAGTATGTGTATTGTGTATATTATTATATGATAAATGATAATACGATATTTCGTATAATTATTTATTAAGGAGGAGGCTTTGTGTAACTGAATTTCATCCGATGTTAAACATGCCAAGAATTTACAAGGGTGAACGAAAGGAAACTAATTATGCAGCACCATTTGGTAACAATATCAAAATTAAGGCACCATAATCGTCAGATGTTCAACGTTTTCCATAATTACAATACATCCTCTTCTAATCCTTTAGGATAATTGAAAATTAACAATTTTGGTTGTGTTATGATAAATGATCATACATTTTTTGGTTTTCAGCTGTATTCAACTTCATAGATTTGACAAATATACTATGAAATATTTAAATTTTAAATTATTTATTCTGAACGAAATAAAGATGGAGTACAAGTCACGTTAATTCAAATTTTATGAAATTTTTATTGGACACATTTTGTTAATCATTTTTTTGGGGATTATTTTATTAATTTTTTTTTAAATTGAAATATGTATTCGGAAGACATAAACTATATTAACATAAAAGTAATGTATGATAAATACGCTAACTTTATATGGCTTTAACTCTGAATAAAAAAATAAAAAAATATAAAAATAGAATATAAAAATAGTATAAATTGAGCAATATAATAAAATATCAGAGATCTGATTTGAAAATTGATTTTAGTTTTAATGAATGGTATAATAATAAAAAAAAATGTGAACGTCAGTTGTCGGGTGTTAGTAATAATGCGAACACATCACTTGTTTAGTAGGATATTGATAGTAGATTTATTAAATTTGGAAAGCAATAATAAATTATTGAATTTAATAAATCGATTTTGAGGGAATATTTGGTGAAATGATTGAAAATTTTTTGTTTTTAAAATAGGTATCTAACCATGACTATTTTATTTGTTATTTTTTTTTTATTTCCCGTACACTTATAAAAGGGTATTTTTTCTTTACAATTTAATATAACTTACAAATCGAAAAATTACTTCTTCAAATTACGGACTATAAGAAATTTGCAATACAACATGGATTTTATTCCAATATCCATATTTAACTTCATCTGGTTATAGTTTTTCATTGACACAATAAAATAAAAATCAATGTAAAATCAATAGATTCTTCGCTCCACTCAAAATCTAAAATGTTATATATAGTATAATTTAAAATTTTAAATTTAATTTAAAATTGAAGGCAAACATTGTATGCTATTTTTTGTATTATTGAAGTATCTAGTCGATAGCTTCCGACAGTAATATAAATATGTGAATGTAAAATATATATATATAAAGATATATTCAATTTATATAAATAAAATTTAAAATTTAATAAAAGTATATGCTATTTATTTTGATTAAGTCACATTATTTTTAAATACAAATTTCAAATAAATAAACACATAAATTCATAATTTATAACAGATTAAACATATATAGGTCTTTAAAATAACCAGAAAATATGATGCCAGAGTTAATTATATGAGATAGGAGAGTTCGTGATTGCAAACGAAAATTAGACAAGAAAACTTATCAGAGATTTTATACGCATTACGAGTCTATGATATTCCTTCTATTATTGATGAGCACAAGTATTTTTTTGATTCAATAACACCACCAAAAAAAATAATTCTGAATACCAAAATATCTTAAGCTAATTCAAGACATTAAACAATGGTGATAAAGTTAAGAGTACCCGTCAACACACCATTCTCGTTCTTCTCCTTTCAACTGCAACGTTTGAAATATGTTCACTATCATACAAGACCATCACTTAAATAATACATTTTATTCATCAATGCCGTCATATAGCTATTACTTTATCATAATATTTGTCCTACTCATTTTTGCAAACATTAAAGAGTAAAAAACGTGATTTCTGTTGGATACGACTTACATTATTATAACATATATACACTATGGTATTTTCATTTATTTTTTAACCATTACTTTAAATTATATTTATAATTGAATATGCATAATATCTTTAATATTATCAAAATAGTACCTATGTATATTTACCTTAACAATTCCATTGGTGGTACTTGTCGACGTATTACATTATACACTTTATCTAATATTCAATATAGTTGAAAGCAGAAGTTATCAATTGAAAATAATTTATATATTTACATCATCTTCACTTTTCGCACATTTCGTACGATGTGCATATAAAAAGCTCAATCTGATAATATCGCACTGCGACCAAAAGATAAAAACAATATTTCCGTAAATTTATTTGTTTACATTATTTTTGTTCTGGTCTTAAATAAGCCTTATAAAGCTAGCTTTTTTTTCATGCCATTTTATAGAAAATTCTACATTTAGAATCAACAGTCAATATTATTTTGGACCCTTGTACATATACACGACGGACAGTTGATTCAAATCAATAAATAAATAATCGGTATCCTGTGCACTGCACACCGGCGTCCGACACTGACATTACCGGTGCCGATTTATGATAACGTTCACATAAAAATTGAATTCGTTCACGTTCACGTTCAATACATAAAAAACGAACTCGTTAACGTTCACGTTCAAATATATTTGAAAAGAACACGTTCTTTAAAAAAATTAACGCGTTCATCCGGTCGTCCATTTGTCACTTATTAGCAAAATATCCATTTTCTTATATATAAATGCTAAAAAATTACCGATTCATAGAAACTATCGTTTTAATTTTATTAGCGATCCCGAGGAAATTGGACTTGTATGTATGAGATTCAAATCTAATTATGTTTATAGAGAAATTATAAAATGTTTTTATTTAACTTGAACGGCCTGAAAATCGTTCAAATTCCTTAAATATATGAACGTCGTTCACGTTCACGTACTATTTGACAGAAACAAGTGGCGTTCGTGCGTCGTACACAAAATATGTACTTAAACGCGTGAACGTCGTTGTTTCTAAACACTACAATCAATTATGTAATATTTGAACGATAATAAAAAACACAAAGTGAATTTTGGAAGGTTCTCGACAGACAATAAAGTATAGTGCATTTAAAATTTTTAAACGGTCCGCAAATTTATAGTTGATACGGTTTTTCTTATGTATAGGCATATAAATGATATTTGTATTGTATAATTTGTAACGGAAAAAATAAAAAAAAAAAAAAAACCGTATATGTAATTAAACTGTTATATCGATCAGACCGAAATAATTCTCAACGCTGTTTATGTATTCATTAATTTTAGTATCATTTAAATTGACGTTCATAATTTACGGTTAAAAATATTATGTACAGAGGAAAAAAGGTTTATCGTTTGGCCACCTAAGTGCAAATCCCCGAACGTCCTTTTTCGCATTCCATTCCACTTTCCGACCATCGATCCGCTTTGGGGTCTGCTATATACGCAGAACGATGTACAGTAATAACAACGTGACTGTAATTTGTCCCCTCGGCTACGCCTTTACGAAGGAAAAAAAATGCTTTAATGGCCATTGAACACGAAAGTTTTAGGACATCCGATATTTTATGGTTCGAGCATTTATTATTTTTATGTTATCAGGGAAAAAAAATATTGCTCGTGTTTTTATGTGCCAATACAGCAAACGTGCTAAATTTGATTAAAATATATACCCTATGTCATATTTTATAAATAAGTGTTCGGAAATAAAACTACAGTGTTATGTACTATTATTGTATACGTTTGTATATTTCAGGAGAATTGGATAAAAAATATTGTGTACTTATCACTGCTTCGTACCGAGAATTTCATGCATTCAAAAAGTTAATCTTATTTATACATTGTCATGGTTCATAAAATATGTTTATTTTATTTTATTATAGATTTTTTTTTATTTTTTTGTGGAATAGAGATTCATGCAAAAAATATAAATAAAACATTAATTTATTGTATGCACGTAAATGTTACATCGAATAACAACGAAACGATAAAATAATAATCTAATATATTATTATAATATTCATAGTAATATACAAGAACATTTTAAAATGTATATTAATTTATTTTGATATATTAATTATTAGGTAGGTGTTTTTAAACAATATTGTAAACACATATTATTGAATATAAATTGTTTTCGTAATAGATAGGTATTATGTAAAATTTAATTCTCATTAAGATTATAATTTTTAAGTAGAAATTTAAACGGCTAAATAAATATTAACATTCATATATAATATAATAATATTTTAAATCACGTTTTAAACTACAATTAAAACTTCACGATTGTAATTAAACGAGGTATAATAAATGTATGTTTGTTCACATAAATAATTAAAATAATAATATTTACTTTAATGAAACAGGGTGAAAATAATACTGGATTCAGATAATATACGATAAAAGATAAAACATTATGACACGTTAAACAAATAATTCATATAATACTGCTATAATTCATCTTTAGGGTATCATAATATTGTAGTGGCTTAGTATAATTTTGAAGTGATGAGTTTCCTAAATCATATTTAAATTATCTTCTTTGACTGTCCAACTATATGATATATTGTTATATATTTAAAAGTACAAATTAAAAAAAAAATATATATATATTGTTTATTTGGAACAAGTAACTATGTATTTTATGATTAATTTACAAAAACAATAATATACGTAAAGGTAGTGTTTATGCAAGTAATAGTTTATTACACCAAATATGTTATGTATAGACATATTAGTAATTATATGTAGTTAAATGTAAATTTCCTCCAACTACTGCATCTTTTAGACCTTTTTTTTTGTTTTGTTTTACTATACAAGACTAATTAGTTCATTACGGGCACTTAGCAATTAGTAATTGTTTATAATTACAGTCTACCGTTTTTTTTTTTTTTTTAAGTGATCTGTTGTAAATTAATTCGTGCGCAAATACATCATATTTTTTTGTGCAAAAGTTGTCACTTTCACATAAAAAATACATCAAGACAAATAGAAATAAATTGTATTTATTAATATATCTAAAAAGTAAATTATTTTGAAATAAATTTAATAAAAATATTTTTACACTTATAAATTATTCCATGTAAAATATTATTATATTATGAATTAAATCAAAATATTTATTTATCAAATTTATTTATCATTATTTACTCAAAGTATATATACTTAACAGATCTGTATAATTTAAATGCAATTATAATATAATTTACATAGAATTTTATGGGATATTTATTTACCATTTTAGATTCTGAGATAACAGAGGGATTTCTTGGTTTTACAATGATGTTTTTTTTTCTGTATACAAATTTTCAACCAGAAAACTTGATCTAAATGTTTCATGTATACATTTCATTTGATTGGTACATTGAATAAAAGTTATTTTTAATTTGTTCGATAGAAAAAAATAGGTACCAGAAATGGCGAAAAAAAATTAATCAATATAGTTATTTTATCATAAAGGTTCGTTTAAACCAGGGTACCAGCTAAAACGTGTTTTTATACATATAAATAATAACGCTCATACCCTAGATAAATATTTAACTCCATGCATTTTTGGCTCAAGATCTGAAACTATTTGTTGTTTTTGCTGCAAGCACTGTTTTTCTACTTACTACTTTTTAATTATTTGAAGTAGACATAATGATTAATGAATACATTGGCGTTGTAATTGGAAAACGTATTTAATAATAATTTTTCCGAACGTAAAAATTCATGAGTTCAAGATCAACATAGAGATATTTATTTATACAATGTGATCTTGCAACATTTAAATATAGGTACGTTTTACTATAATATGTATAGAATATAATATTATCAAAAGTTATAATATATTGTTAGCTTTGAACTTTGAAAGCTCAAAATATATTTTACGTAAACCTACTGATTTATTATTTATTTATTTTTTGGTTACGGACAGAAATCTAAATACAAAGTACAAGTGGAGAAATTAGAATATAGAAATGACAAAATAACTTAAATAACTAAAATGAAATCGATTATACGATGAAAAATTAATAAGCATTATTAAATAAAACATTAATAACTAAAATGAAATTGAATTTACAATAAAAAATTAATAAGCAATATTAAATAAAATATTAATAACTATTAAAATATACATTTATAAAAGAAAAAAATCAAATACAGTATTAACAGAATTACCATTTGTTAAAATAACATTAATAGGGGAGGATAACATATATCTAAGGAAGGCATATGGAATATAAAATAAACAGGGATTTCTGATATTATGTCAGTTAATTTTGAGGTTAATATGACTTAATAAATGAGAATCATTTATTATATTATTTAATATATTTTATAAAAAAATAACATAAAAAACTTTTCTTCGATTAGCTAATGGTTTAAAATTTAAAGAGCTACTGACGTTGATATAATCAGAATGAGGAAGTCTTTCAATATTTAATTTAAAATTAATAAACAAAAAAATTAGTTTTGAACAGCTTCAATGTGGTTGGAAATACCTATAGTATTGTAATCCCAGATAATTGTAGCATACTCTAAATGAGACCTTATGATGGAACTAAATAAACAGTTTAAAGTGAAAGAATCATTAAAGGAGGAACAATTACGCATAATAAGGCCTAACATAGAAAGTATCTTATTTTTATAGAGATAATATGAGGAGAGAACAACAGTTTGGCATCAAAGAGAATACCAAGGCCTTTAACTGAATTTGTACAAGAAAGAATAATATTGTTTAGATTATATCTAGTTAAAAAACAAGCTGGAAAATTATTTTTGAAAAAGTTATTGTTTGACATTTGTTAATATTTAAAGAAACACCATTTGCACCAATTATTAAAACTTATTAAATATTTCTGAAAATACCTAGTGTCACTTAGTGAATTAATGGCTTTACATATTTTTCATCATCAGCAAAAAGTAATATTTTAGAGCAATTGGTTGAATAAGCAATATTATTTTTAAATATATTAAATAAAAAAGGAGAAACTTGATCACCCTGTGGAACACCGGAAATGACGTCAATAGGTTTCAAATATAATTTTAATTTTTAAAAATTTGAGATCTTTGTGAACATTTAATAAAGGATGCGAACCAGGACATTAAAGCATTGGCAAAACCAATTATTTCTAGTTTAATAATAAGTGAATTATGATGAAAGGCCTTCACAAAATCTGTAGAAATAACATCTATATTTGAGAACCACGAGTTAAATAATCCAGAATAAAATGTTTAAAAGACATACGATTTGTAATTATTGTAGGTCTTTTATATCTAAAACCATGTGCAGTATAAGTATATTTTAAAAATAGGAGTTGATTTAAAATTAATAATTTTTGAGAATATTTTGAAAAGAATTTATGCAATTGAGATAGGACGATAATTTAAAGCTAAATATTTTAAACCAGTTTTAAAAATTGGATTATTATATTTTGGATTTCTAGTAAGATGGATGTTATGTTTCAACTGTCGCTAAATAAACAGGTATGTTCTTAAAATTAAATTGCGCTTTAAGTAAATTTGAGAAGCATAAAAGTAACAACAAAATTACTTGAATATAATCTAAATATGGCTAAATTACAATATATTATTACTGCTATATGATATTGTATATATATATATGTGTGTGTGTGTGTGTGTTTGTGTGTTACCATAAATTTCGGTAATCGATCATTATTAGTAGGTAATGATTAGTCATTATTGACAATAGCTACTCCGGTTTGGTAATGTCGAAATTGCCTATTTATCACATAAAATGACTAAAATTGATAATCAAAGTGGATAGTATTTAATTTATTTATTGAAATACCATAGGATAATAATACTTACTATTAGATTAATTAGTATTAGTTTCAGATTAACTTTTAACTTAACTTAATAAGTTAATTTTTTATTAAAATTCAAGTTAACTTTATACAAAAGTATCTAAATTGAAATAAATTTTGCTCGAAGAACAATGCAAATTTTTGAATGGGATTTTACTTTTTGGTACTTATACGCAATTTTAGTAGTTACCTAGAATAGCATGTTCGTCATAATCGATGTACCTACCACTCACGCACACGCCGTTCACGAATATTGGTCTGAGCCCGGTCTTTTTAACTACATGGAGACTAGTATTTATGTCCATCCAGTATAGAAAATATATTGAAGTAGTAGGTACCTACTGCTTATTTTACACTAAATTAGTGTGAATCAAACAATAATGTAGATATTTTGGCAGTTAGAAGTTATTTTCTGATTTCTTATTTATGCATGGATTTTAAAATGACGTGTTGTATTTTTATTTTTACATGTATACACTTTTTCAGGCAGAAGAAATCCCGAGTGGTTTTTTTGAGCGTAATGAATAACCATTATTTTTTACCTTTTTACGATATAATAGGTATATCGACTTTTTTTTCCTAATTAGGAAATTTTAACTTTTTACTAAGTTAAGTTACTTTTTTTTCAAAGTTAACTTTTAACTTTAAAAGTTAATAAAAAATATACAAGTAACTTTTAACTTAACTCGGCTTATATTATTTTCAATTAACTTAACTTAACGAGTTAAAAAATATCGTTAACTCGCCCAGCCTTGATAGTTATAGTAACCTTACAAGCCGAAAAAAAAATGCGTTGTATTTGGGAATATCTATAGTATAACGGGTATAATTTCTTTCAGTTCTCTCGGAAAGTTTAAATCGAAAATATATCTCCCGGTCGCTATGAATGGGCAAATAATACAAATATTATATAAATGTATAACAGGTTAAATGTACCTAATTCAATTAAATAACCAAAAGCATTATACCATAGTAAAAATAATCGACCAAACATGACACAGTAGGCAGCACATCATCGTACACACAAAGCAATAATTCTCGACTGAAAGTGTGCAATTCAATTATTTTACCAGGGAGATTGGAAGCGGTAATTTATTAAGGGGTTGTGTATAGGCAATCATTCAATTTATTTGCGTTACGCAGTTTATTTGTGTGAGCAGTATTAGGTCTTTAGCGTGTTATAAATACGTTCAGCACAATAATTATTGCGTATTCACTCGCACGCACAGGCACATGTCAATAAATTCGGCTACCGTATTTGAAAAGACACTTAAATCATCCTTGACTAGCCCTTTGCCAACAGGGCTTATTAAAACATCACTTTTTTGAGAACCGAAAACCGCTTTCTGGTTTTTATTTTTAAATCCAAGAAACGGTCATCGGTAACCGGTAACCGGTTAAAATAGGTAGTTATAATTTTGTGGTTATAAATTTACCGTTTTCTAATCGTTTTACGTCATTACCGGTAATTGTAATGGGACCGATAACCCATGTTGAAAGTAACAAAAAAGAAAGCCGCTAACCCTTTTCTAAGGTGCAAAAAAAAAAATAATCATTATTTATATATTCTTATATTATAAATATTATTTGTTTTGTTAATCATGCCTTCATTTTTACTTACTTAATATTTTTATTTATAACAATTTAGTCTTTATTTTATAATACCTATAATTTAATATATTATAATATATAATATGATTTTGGGTCGTCAGTCGTCACTGACGATACTGTTTATAGTCGGTGTAATAAAATTAAATTTAAGATAACGAAAAATTTTAAAATAGTCGTCAAGGTTATTTATTGTTATTATTTTCTACTTCCCGTGAATTGTCATATTATGGTATTCTGTGTACTAAACGTGAAGTATATAAATTAATCAGCTGATCGACTTATTGGCGATTGTTTAAAGCATGGAAATATTATATAGGTAGGTATTATTTTATAATTATTATGAATTCTTGAGAAATGTTTTTTTCAACCGCAACGAAGCTTACTTTATCATAGGATTTTTTTTTTAAGTAATCTTAATTATATAAAAATAATTTTAAATCAACCAACAAATATTCCGGTATCGGAAAGTAGAGATCAAAAAGTTGGGCGACGAATAGTCATTATTGTCATAAATATTATAAATGTTTGTCAAAAGCCTATTTGAATTGTAATTAACTGTTTAAAAAAGTTAGAAGTGTTTTAAAATCGATAACCGGTTATGAGAAGTAGGAAGCGATTTTAAACCGAGAAGCGGTTACCCTAAATATTAGGAAACGGTTTTTAACCGAGAAGTGGTAACCACCTATTTTTTAAATATTCATAGATCCGCTTATCTATATCTACGTATTTAAAAAATCTCTTATTACCCGTTAACGGTTCTCACAATTTTTCCGTTATCGCTATTTTCACAATCAGTTTTAAGCCATTGCTTTCTAATATACCAATTGTCCTAGTTCTGCGATATGGATTCTGAAAACTGATCTGAATTTTTCATGAAATTTACTTTAGAAGGATTTTCTATTTATAATATTTTTCTCTCTTGATTTTCACAAAAAAATTAAAATGTCAAATTTCAAATGTCCGAATATATTAACATAAATTAAGGCAGACTTATTAAGGAGAAAAAAATCAAAAATGTGGTTAATTAGATCTCATTCTAAAAGATTCAGATAAACTTGTATATTCCTAATCATATCACTAGATCCGTTGGTACGTTGAAAATAGAAATAGTCTAAATATCTAAGTTACGTATGTGATAGAGAAAGACATACAATCGTTGCTTCTAATAAAAGGTAATATTATATTTTATGAGAGATAAATCGATAATATAAACATCGGAATACCTCTAAAAAAACCGATAAATGATATTGACTAAACTTATCAGTCAAATGTGGAAATAATTTTCGATTGCCTACAATGACTATAGCCTATACCGGTATCTCGGGAATTTATACCCACCAAATGTATACTCCCGGAGGGGTATTAATCGCTTGAGGTAATAATCACCCAATGTAGCAGGCGATTATTACCCCCCGTTAAATTTATACCGTTAGGGAAAAATTGCCCGATATGTATTTATGTATTATTTATAAATTATAAATAAAATTATAATAATTTAATGTCAAGCATTAAAGCTAAATAAAACTGTAAAATATTAACTAATATATTTAATATATTATATAACATAAACTAAATTCTCCCCCACCCCCAAATTTGTTTTTTTGGTTTTGCTATAACTCCTTCATTATTAACGATTGGAATGCCGTATAAACGGGATACAATTTGGTTTAGCGTCCTTTAAGAGGTACGCCTAGCAAGTTCTCCCAAAAATCCCTTTATACTTATACTAATAAATCTTAATTTGATAAGATTTGTCATGCGGGCATAAGGAGTGGGTCTACCGTATTTTTAAGAAGAAATTTGTTTGGAAGGGATATCAAAAGAGGATTTTCAAGTTTGTCTTCTGTGATCGATTTTTTTATTTTTACCAATTAACTATTTAATTATATAAATTATATTTTTCAGAAAATTCTTAATCCTATAATTGTTATATAAATGTTTATAATATAAATGTAATTAAACCTATATATTTTATATAACAAAATAAATAATAAGCAATGCCGTATGTAGGTATAATATTTATTTATTTAAAAATTCTCTTTTGATTTTTTTTCCAAAATAAAAAAAATCCTTCGGAAAAATACTGTAGATCCCTTTCTTATGCCTGCATGAGGAACCTTACGAACGTAAGATTCAATCGTATAAGCAGAAAGGAATTAAAAAAAAAAATCCCTCGGAATGGATTTTTGGGAGAACTTGCCGGGAGTACCTTTTAATTGGACCATGAACCAAATTTTTAACGGTGTTCCAATCATTAATAACGAATAGGAATTATAGAAAAACCAAAAAAACAAAGTGGGGGGGGGGGAATTTAGTACATTATATAACGATGTACCCTCTATCCATCAATAGATCTCGAGGTCTCTACGACTTAAACTAAATGTGTTATGACAATTCCCAAAGTTCATCCTCCCCTTCCGAATTCCCAATAATGTTTAAAATATTTAGTGAATTATTATTTTAAATATCCGACGAGGAAGTCGACTGAGTTTGAACACATTCGGTTTTATAAATATAATAAAATATATTATTAATATATTATATATATATATATATATTAAGTATGTACATATATTATATACCTACATATATATATATATTAGTTAATACTTATAGAATTTACAGCTTTATTTAGCGTTAATGCTTGACATCATATTATTATAATTTTATTTATATTTAATATTTTTACATTTTCTTAAATAAGATTATAAATAAATACATAAATATACCGGACGAATTTTACCTCCTGGTATAAATTTACTAAGAGGGTATTAATCGCCCGTTACACCGAGGTAACCGTCAAATCATACCCCTATAACAAGGGTTTGATGATCCTAGTATATTATTTTATATTATTTAAATATTTATTTTTTATTCCTTCTGGTACAATAATCCTAGTATATCAATTCTTCCTGCAACATTTTCCTTGGTTAGTATGTTAGTAGTACTATACTCAGACTACCATGTCGTCTCGTATGCAAGCGATATTATAAATTGCCTATAGTTCACTCCTTATAACCTTATCACCTTCAATTTCCAACGCTTTAAACAACTAAAATAAAAAGCCTTTAAGAATATTTCTATATAGAATTATCCATTGTGTTGTTATGATTCAATAAAAAAAACTATTTATCAAAAAAAAACCGAATTTCGGCTTGTTCGGGCTATAGAAGACCAAAGTTTCTTTCCGATATTCCGATATTTCGATATTCCGATATTGAGTATTGTCCGAATCGATTCAGTACGAGAAGTGTTTCAGATAAATTTCTTTGTAGAGATTTTCAAAGTAACTTACTGAGACCAGAGGCGTACTCACATGGGGGGGAGTGTCACACCCCCCCCAAGTCTTTTCAGATTTTGAGCGGAACAAGGAATCTAGTGGTTTTACAATGATGATAATTTATTTTTTCTGTGTACAACTTTTCGAATAAAAAACATGAATCAATCTGTACATGTAACCCCATTTTCCAGTAAAAAATGTAATCTAGTTTGTACTTTAAACAGGCTATTTTTCCATTTTTTTTTTTTTTTTTTTTCTGGCACTCGATAAACGCGGTAGGAAAAACTACCAAAAAAATGATTTAAAAATGGCCAAAAGCGATTTCGCTCTTTTTCGTCTTCTTCGTGTCATTCAGCCAGTGCCAGTGTCAGCAGTGCTTTTTTAGCCAAAATTTTATCAGTTTGAGAATCTCGTCTTTTGGTTCGCTGAAAAGATCGAAGCCACAGTTTCTATTATAAAACCACTATAAATGAATACTGGAATACTGTTAAATATGTTTTGCCTATTATTTTATTTTCTAAAAAAAAGATATACCTATTTTAAAAAATTTAATTATATTATATAAAATGAGAAAGCTGTATGTTCAGTACCGTCCGATTTTCGCTATAATATTTTCCTTTTTTTACTTGGGTCAGCTGTATTTTATACCGCAGAAATTTCGTTGCCGGAATCACTCTGATTTGAGCATAAATTAATTCTGATATTAATATTTCTATTTATTTTATCGAAATTCTTTTAACCCTATAAGTTATGATGAGCTCGTTGATAGAACTGTTTAATTGAATGAAGCAATTTATCATTGTTTTAAAATCCAATAGGTATATTATGTACTACCAGTATCCTATTATATTATATATTTCTCAATATTATATGCGATAATATTAATTCTTTAACAGCTAGGTATCCTATTATTTATTTATTAAATTGTTTAAAATATAATAATGAAATAATGCATTAGTCAACATTCGAAAAAGGTGTTCATTTATGAAATATAGAAGTATTTAACGACTTGTATACAGGCTTTCGCTTTTTCTTTGATCATCTTGAATAAACTTTTAAACAAGGAAATATTCAAAAAATAAAAAATAAATAAAAATTTAAAAAAAGGATTATAATTTGAAATACAGATAATTGTTTGAAACATTTTAACAATGTAAACCGACAATGATATAATATTAAATTATTTTTTAGATGTTTAAGAATCCTATAGGCATAATAATCCGTAATTATAAATGCAATGTGGGCACTACAGAATTGTTTTATATTAAGATATACATACATTTTAGGTTTTATTATATGTATTCAAAATCGTTTTTGTAATAAATATCATAAACGTAACGAGACATTTTTTAAATTATCAAAATTGCTTTTATCATGGAGATTTTTATTATTTAATGGAATACATATAGTAAAATTACTTAGTTACTACTTACTAGTAATCTTTGGAGAGATCTCAAATTCTAGTTCGTTTTTGTTAAATTTGATGTATGTTATCGTTAAAATTATAATATATACATATATATATATAATCATTACATTGTTATTATTACAACTCTTAAATTTCATCTTAGAAAGTTATATTTAAGTATTTATTATTTTTTTTTTTACATAAATAAATGTATATAAATAAAAATATTTTATAAAACTATAAACAGTAAAGCCCAGATTTAATATTATGAAGTTATTTTAATGAATTGCATTTACCACATACAACGACAACCGAAATAACTACAGAATAAAAATAATCCATATCTACCTATTATTAAATATTATTCTATATAATAAATCCAAGCTCAAATATAGATATTAAAAACATTTCTTTTTTATATCAACAAGGTATTTGAAAAACACGATACAATATATAATGGCGACTCTCTAATTAATGTATATATATTTTTTAATTTATGAATTTTTCAATTTTGTTATCATTAATCAACAAATGTACTATTTTTAAACTAAAAAATACGCTTATAAAACCAAAAAATCATTAAATATGCAAAATGACGCACTACAAACTTTTGATGTTTTTTTCGTTGTGTCTTGAAACTCATTTTTAGTTTACTTATCAATAAATCGAATAACCTACAAAAAAAAAAAAAAAATGCAAATTCAACAATTTCCGAGCCTTAATTATTATATTTAAAATTTTAAAGTTACTTGGGCAAATATTATGTGATTAAAAAATGTCAATTGAAACAATACATTTTGTTATTTCATTTTCCAAATAAATTGGATTAGATGAAAATTGAGAAGATATCTTAGAGTATTGAAAAAAGTAGTAAGATATTTTTTATAAAAAAACCCACAATATTGTACGTATAAAAACCATACAGTTTTGCCATAATTATCGTTGAAAACCAATTGAATATAATCAAAATATTATCATTATACATTTTCAATATCATATTATCATTAATTAGAAATGATTAAAACTTCTTGAGTACGATCATAAATCGTCTATAGTCATTTAGCTCGATTTTGTTTATGATAAAAAAACTTATTATGAATTAATTTTAATATTTGAAGTAAAAATTATATTTTATTATGTTTCTATATTTTTCATTACGTTAATTATAAATATTAATTTGTTTAAAATACAATCATTATGTGTACCTTAATATGTTTTCATGGTTTGTTGGTATAGGTACCTAAATTTGTTATCGAGAATATTATATAAGAGAGAATATAATATTTTTTTTAAGCATGTATGCACTTTTTCGGGCAGAATAAGTAATAAGTAAGAATAAGTAAGAGTTTTCTGGTATAGATGTTTTTAATGAGAAATTCGTTCTAGTTGATAGGTACTTTATAATTGTTAATTTTTGAAGTATTTTTCAAGTAGAATAACGAAAAAATACCTTTAAAAGGAAAATAGTACCGCAAATGTCGTTATAAATTAGAAAATAAGAAATACACTAGTCATGATTACCAATTAAATAGGTGATATATACATAATATTTATAGTTATCTCTACTACAGACCGAAAACTATTAGAAATAGGAAAATTGAAATGCCAGAAACTTGAAATTTACACCAAATATATTTTACTATAGCAATATATATATATTGATGTCGTACTTTTATTAGCCACGTAAAAGCGAATAGTAATATTTATCTTATATACACCGAAGGTTGGGTCAGATTCGTTTCATCGAAAAAAAAAGAACGATATATCATTGCGTTAAAATTCAATATATTTTCCACCAGTATCCTACCCCAACGAGCAAAGTGCATCCACTCCCTACAGACCAGATTATTTTGTATTAATTTAACTAACCGGTAACAAATTATTATTGTTATAACTCAAATGTATACAGCATTCTAGCTGCTCTACTATATCCTCTACAGTACATCCAGTCAAAGATTTATTGATTTAATATATATATATATATATATATTAAATACCTATATATAATTTATTGATTATTTAATGACGTTTGACTTTGGTTTTTATAAGTTTATTGTATTGAAATAGATAATAGAATAATATAAAATAGATATTTGAATTGAAACAAGTAGAATAAACTGTCCAAAAGGAATATATAAGTAATTGAGATTGTACATTTTGGCATAACCATATTTTTATGACTCTCATCGGAGGGCCTATTATCAAAGCAATCGAAAAGCGATCGAAATGTGATCAAAAGCGCATTTATTTACGATCGGTTCAAAAATCTGTATTCTCAAATAATTTTCCATCGGAGTTTCGACCGTAGTATTCGATTTTTCAATTCGACTGCTATGTATCAATCCTAAACTTGTTTTCGATTGATCGTTATACTGTTTATTCCGTGATTAATATTTTAAAAATTGTATAATTCCATATGTTAATTAATTATTGTCAAAAGGGTGAACATAAATTTATTATAATAATATGGCTAACGACGATATTGATCTTTTTTTACAATTGAATGCGATTCAAAATAATATATTATTTAATGAATTGTTTAATGAACCACGGCGATATATGCAGCAAGAAGATACATTTGACGGTAAGTTTAATGTTAAGCTACTGTACCTATAATAAAATATTTGTGTAGTAATTATTGGGGACAATTTATAGATAGATGCTAAAAAATATATTAAATCACTTACCTATTATAAACGTGGTTGTACCACGATAAACGAATGAAATTAAAAAATAATTTTCAAGTTAAATCACCTATTATAATTAATAATATGAATAGTGGACATCATCAAGGCATCATCGCTGACTTTATAAAAGTTTTTTTGATATATTAATTAGTAATTAAGTATAAAAAAAGTTATTTATAAATTCATTTTTTATACTTTCGATAAAATGAGTTGGATACTTTTAAAAGCATAAACTTCGATGATCTTATAACTAAAATCACATAAAATATATTTTTTTTTGTTTTGTGTAAAGTTGTTTTAGAATTATGATTAAAATGACTAGGTAGGTACCTATTTATAAATTAGTAGAATTTATACATCTATATTTAAATATTTTTTAATTAATTAAATTTTAGATTTTCATTCATCTTAAAATATTTCATTTTCATGTGTACATATACATATACATGTATGTACAATCAAATATCAAATACTGCCAAAACACACACTTAATAAATAGATACCATTATTTTCAATTATATACCAATTAAAATAGTACCTATTTAATATTACTATAACATAATATCTTAGTTTTATTTGGTTATATTTCATAAATTATAATTGAAACTATAAATAAATAAAACTAAATATTTTAAATATATTGACGATTCGTACTTTTTAATTTTACTTAATTTAATTTTTTTTGATATAACTGATAAAATCACAGACGAATCTCTGATAAAATGTTGTTTTATTTCATGGAATAAAAACTGTTTTAGTGATAAGCGATTCGATAATCGAAAATAATATTGACGATTTTCAATATTCCATCACCGCCTGAGAATACACTCAATCGAAAACTAACAGTGTAATGAATTTTGTAGTGGAAAACCAAAAATCGAAAAGAGTGGTCCGATTAATCTTTTCGATTGATTTGAGAATAGACCCCCGCCGAATATAATCAGACAATTATTGAAAACGTGTTGACTATTTCGGTAAAGTAGGATTGCACATGTTCCACCTTTTTTCCAATATTCAACTGTGCGCGTTTCTTTCGGGACAACAGAACATAAATGCATGATAACATACAAGTACGCACGATTGCGCGTAAAAAAAACGTTGCAATATTGCCACTTTACGTCATGATAAGCCATACGATTAATAATATAATATATTATGTATATTGTTCGTACATATAATAGCAATACAGGACCTAAGCCGTATTTAATTGAATGTGTTATTGGACGTGGTGTTTGACGGCGAATCGGGGCTACATTTTCGAATAATTAGATTTTTGAAAGATCAACAATTATTGATCGGCCCGAGTGAGCGCCCGGCATATCGAAGTGGCGGAAAAATGTGCACTCAAACTGTATTTCATTTAACCCGTTACAACACGTAACGGTCCGTAACGATCGGGCACGGTTTATACAGGTGTTCATATATTTTAAGGACACGTTTAGCTAAATTGCGTAGACACTCAAAGCCTTCTACATCGCAATCGTAATCAAAAAAGGTTCGTGCGTACTAACAGTAACGCACACACACACACACACACACACGTATTCCAACGGACAATATTTTAGTCATACAATAGTTTCTAAACGTAAGTTAATGTGATAGACTAATGTGATAGATATTGTTTATTTTGTTTTATATTTTCAGATTATCGTTTTTAATTGACTTTTGAAAACCGGAATCTCAGCTCTCTCGCAGAGTGGGCTTTTATAAATTGTTTACTTAACATCAATATTATAACAATAAAATACATAATATTGGATAAAAAAATATAACATGTATACGTGTACAATTCAAGTATCTAATATCCATAATAAAATAATAATTTGTGTAACATAAATCTAACACTTAATTATCATTCATCCTTGCGTTAAATACAAGCTATTATTGATTATATATTATTTTATATCAGTAATATACATTTATGGAGTTAAATGAGTAGGTCACCCACAATAATTGTTTAAAAAAACTATTTATGTTAAAAAAATTAATTAATAAAAGTTTAAAAAATCATTTGTATTTAGTTAGACACCATGACAATAATAATTAGCTGTAATGGTTTATAATGTAATAAAGTTGTTATTTTACTAATCTACCCTTAAACTGGGAAAACCTATGTTTATATTTTTAATTGAATATTGTAAGTATAAAATAAAAGTTATAAAATTAAGGCTATTTGTTTATCGTATCTTCGAGTAAGAATAATTAACAGGTATTAACTTAACGGAAAAATACTTTCTTGTAAAGTCCTAGATTAGGTAATCATATTTAAAATTAAAATAAAATAATATAAAAAATAATGGAATCAATAAATACATTTTTGTCAATATTATATAAATATGCATTATGAATTATATTTTATTAAATGATTCATACTTTCTTCCAATTGCACGGTTTTTAAAGTTTCATCATTCTTTTTATCAATAATCCATTTATTTATTTATTTATTTTTTAATGTATGCATTTAACTATATTTTACAGTTCAAATGTGTTTAGTATTATATCAGGTATATATTTTTTTTAACCGCTATTGCCCATTCAATGAAAATATTTAAATTTAACAATTTAAAATGTAACTATTTTCCATAGAAATCTTGTTCATACTTATAATGGTGATAGACGTGGATTTTTCATATTATATTTTCCATATTTCAGATTCTGGGCGTACCGATGAAGTTATTAATTTTACAATGATGTTTATATACTTTTATTTTTCTGTAAGCAAATTTTCAACCATAAGGAGCCGAGTTGGTGCTTTGACGTTGGCACGATATTGATAGGAAATCGGTTCTAGATGATACCCTATAAATAACATTTTTCTATTTTCCCAGTAGTTTCCTTAGGCGAGAAGAAAAAATTCCTTCAATAAGGTGTTTGTTGTCATACTTTGTTTACATACGTTGTAATACGTTTACTATAGTACATAGCTATACGATGTAGGGGAAGATGGGTGAATACCGGTCAATGACATATCTCTGTAAATATTATAACATAAAATACTACAATTTTGTATATTGATAAATAGTGTTATCAAAACCTAATATCAGATGTTTCAAAGTGAAATACAAAAATTTTCCCCTCCAAAAATATGTTATCAATATTTTTATCATTGTTGATGTAAAATTTTTCAAAATTAAAAATCATTTCAAGGTAAAAATTTTTAATTATTTTTTAAACGGCTTGTTTTATTGACATATAAAACATGCAAATATTAGGTATAATGTTGTTTCAATATTACATTTAAATTATGTCAATTAAAAAATTAAGTCAAATAGGGTAAAACCGGCTAAAATCGATGGGGTAATGTCGGCCAATATTTTTTAATAAATGAGGTTCCATATCAACATGATATTCAATTGTATAACTTAATATATAAAATATATTTTAAATTCTAATAAATATTATTAAATTAAATAACTAAAACTGAACACAATGTTCCATAATTTACATTTTTCACTGAATAATTATTTAATTAAATTATTATTAATTATATTTTAGCCACTAAACGAGGTTCATAATTATTCAGGAAACATAAAAAGGAAAATTTGAGTAATTCTTGAGTCAAATTGTAATTTCTTATATATTTACATGTATTTTTAATATAGCTGGTATTACCCCATTACCTATATGGACAATACCGGTCACATTCATTTTTTTTTTTTAATTAAAAAAAATATATTAATATTAATTTTAAAAATCTGAAACTTATGTATATTATACCTAACATATTTCTACATAAATTAAAACCATTAGCAAGTATTTTCAACATATAGTTATTGAGATATTGTAATTCTTGCTTAGGTGGCCGCCATTCACCCACCTTCCCCTAATGTGCACACGTCACGAACACACACAGTTAACTTATTCCGCGTTGTTCCGCAGTGCATATGCATGTCGGGCGATTATTCGTATCGCTCCGGTAGCTGCATTATTACCGAATTCCCCTCTTATATTTTTGTGTTTTGATCGTATAGTTATGACGGGCGATTGTTGTCAATGTTGCCACAGCGCCGATCGCTGTTCAATACTCAATAATCGCGCAGACGAATAATAGATAGGTACTTACATATATATTTTTAAACTCTGATTACTTCATAGTGTTTTCATAACAATGAAATACAATTTTACTTTCGATAATAATATTTTAAAATCCATTACAATGTAAATATAAATAATTGTTAATGTTTAAATCAATATCTAACTTGTTATAACAAGTAATTTGTTACAATTTTAGAGAGGGACGACCTCCCCGTCACCCCGACACACGAGCGGCCACTGTTCGATTAAAACTTAAATCTATACCAAAATCAATGTTTCAGTATTAAAATTTAAAATTTTGTTGATTTCTCGTATGCCACTTTTTTTTTTATGTTCGTTTGACTACATCATTTTTCCGCTTCAGTAACTGTTTTAAAATATAAATCTTCGAATAGAATGCTTCGTATTATATACCTATTATAATTTTACATTTTAACATTTTTAATATTTTTATTATTTATTCTTTAAAATTATTTTATGAAATTGAAAACTACTAAATATTGGGTATAAAAATTGAAAAATAAAAATGTAGGTTAATAAAAAATAAATTCAAATCTGTTTTCCAAATCCAAATCGGACTATATTATATGATAAATAACTATTACTACAATGGACAAAACATGAACACTTTTGAGTAAAATTTAGAAGAAATTCATGAAACGTCTACGATACGTCTATGGAACCTTAACATATCGGTTATAGTTCCGGTTCAGGTTCTCGGAAAATGAAAATTTCGGTTCCGATTCGGTTTATTAAATTTTCAATTGCGTTCCGGAACCAGTTTATAAAAATATCGATTAATACCGATATTTACCGATTCTTAACCCTTTAACTGCTGCAGACGTACTATTACGTTTTGTTCTTTATAAAATTGAATAAGCGCGTTATCAACTTGGTTATCGATTCGTTACCAACCGAAAATTAAACATATTTAATTATAAAAAAAATCTTTCTTATCTTCATTTCCCGAGTTATGAAAAACATTTAAAATTTTTTTCACCTTTGTTGCTTCCCAAAATAATCATCCTGCGAAATACTGTATTGATAATATCTTTGTTATCACTTATTATTTGAATATTTTTTTTTATAAGACATGATCGAATTTTTTATATTAAATAAGTTATTTAAAATGATAATGTGTATAATGATATTTTATTATTTTTAGTAAGAGGACGCTTACATCGCTACACACGTTTGTTGTCTTATATAGGTACGCATTCTTACTACAGTTTAATTATAATTAATATTAGAGTAAATTTACCAATATTATCAAATTTGTAGATAATATAAACTATGGCGTTGGTTGGAGTTTTTTTTTAAATTTTATTTTTAAACAAGTTATAAGTATTAATATATATATATATATATATATATATATATATATATAACGAGTACTTGTGACTATTTATAATAGCATTATATTTAAGTTATAAGTACACTGAACCAAATATCATTGGTAGAATTAACAGTATGCAATAATCAAATTTTAACAAACGAATATTTGTTGAAATAATACAATTGTTATTATTTTAATGTATATATTGTTAAATCAATAAACAAAATATGTTTACAATAACAAATTCATTTTGTTAATTTCATAAAATATATAAGTTCTAATTTAATAAAAATATTTTGTAAAATTGTTGCATTTTCATTAATAATTTAAATTTTATAAAAATTGCTTATACAAAACCCCTTAAAAATTGGGTGTATGACGTCCTCTTAAATGTACGAATATATTAACTTAGTTTTAGGCGGACTTGGAGAGAAAAAAAATTAAAAATGTGGGAAAGTCGACCTAAAGTAGACATTACAACAAATTCAGATCAATTTCTATAATTTTTATCGCATCTCTTTATCCATCGGTACATTGGAAATAGAAATGGTTTAAATTGCTATGTTACATGTATGATAGAGAGAGACAGACAATCGCCGCTTTCAATCCCCCTTAAGGCTACTATATATTATATATCATTTAGGTACAATAAAAAAAAAAAAATACAAAAATATCAAAAAACTTATAACAAATGCAAAAAAAAGTGCAGGCTATGAAAAGGTTAAATTATAATAATCATTTTTATCTAAGTCACAAAAAAGTCATTATATCAGTGTTAAATAATTGTTCACGTAAGAAGCATTCAAAAACTATGAAATATAAAACTATTGATATTGGTATTGAATTAAAAATTTCGAGTATTCAGTATTACAAATCATTTTCAAAAATTGTGGATTTTCTAATATGATAATAATATGATACATATATTTGTTTATTTATCGCGCAAATTATAATTGTTATTACTTATTACTTTTAGCATTATTTAATAAAAGTCATCGCAAAGATCTAATTTTGTTTGTTCAAATTTGTTTAGTGATATTGATTAGTCCACAATTAGCTTTAGTTATAATGGTTATTTTCAAATACACTCAGAACAATACTAATTCGATTATAAAATAAAATGATAAAAACAAGTTATTAAATCAATTAAGAGATAAAAATAATATTAAAAGTTTTGTTTTCAGATAAACAAACAACCAGTATGTAATTTTATAATCCGAAATTTAGTTTTATTTTAATACTGTGATATCAGTAAATCAAAACAAATTAAATATTTACCGTGGATATTTTGTTTTACGTAAACAATATTTTCCTGTATTATATTGAAATGTTTGGAGCCATTATAGCAATTAGCATTATCTACTCACATAATAAATATAGGTAGGTAATAATATAAAATATACATATACTCCGACAGTCCGGCATCTACACAACATATTTTCAAATAACATTAAATACAATATTTTATGAGTACTTTCCAAATTTATAATTATGATTGGATTTTTAGTAGGTATTAATAATTCTCCCCCACCGATAACATAATATAGGTACATTATAAATAATTGTTTTATATTTTTAACTGATTTTCTGACAAAAACATTATATTATGGATACTCCAAACTAATATCTTAATAATATTTAATAGGTTATTTTTAACTAACACGGATTAATATAGTCTATTTATATGAAAAATAATGGTATTATAATAGCGAAATGAATAAATACAATATTATATTTTATATCATTACCTATATTTTGACTAAAAAATAATTAAACATATTCAGATTTTCGAAAACTGCCAACTGACTGAACCATTCTCAGTCATGAAGTAATTACTGAGCAAGTCTCTTACATATTTGGCTGAGGCTGTTGCCTGATGTCTCCTCACTTACCCTGGAGGGTTTCCTGAGATACTTACAAGTCCTGCAATAGACAACATGTCTTCCGTTTCAAAGTCGTCTCGGTTTCCTACGAAATTGTGTAAAATTACATAAAGCTTTCATTATATCCGTAGCAAAGTTAGGATCTAAGTTAATTGCACGATGGAAGATTCTGGATAACCGATAGTTGAATATCCTCTTCTTGACTGTCAAACTATGTTTACCGTACGGTTTTAAGAGATACTTATGTAAACCAAAAGCATCATCTCCTACGAGATAATGAGGGATTTTTGGGTCCTGCGAGCCTGGAAGGCACTCGTCTTCAAGTATATCCATGGTGCAGTAACAATAGATCTCCACAATTGACATTTTTGAAAAACGTTAGAATCGCAGTCCTTCCCATACGCTCCAACATTCGCGTAAGCAATCGGTAATCTGCATCGACTACAGCCATCAGAACTATAGATGAATATCCTTTATAATTGATGTGCATCGAATTGAGGGGATGGACTATTCTGACGTGTTTACCGTCAACTACTCTAATACAATTTGGGAAGTTGGCGCGAGTTTCGAATTTCTGGGCAATTGATTTCCATTTGTCTATCTGGCTCTAGAATGTATTCTAATCGTAGCACTAACTAGATAGCACAGCAAACCTATTTGACGATCTTGCTGATAGTTTAAGCTTTAAGACTTAATCCCAAAATATACCTAGACAATTATTTATTTTGTGGATTTTATACTTGTCCCTCAATGTTATTAAAAAAAAAAAATATATATATATATAGTAGAAATACTATGGAAGGGTATAATTACTATAATTACCTACTAATAAGTCATAATGTATAAATGTTTAATGTATAAAGGGCAAAGGAAAATTATAGTTATAATATTGAATTTAATTTAAATCATTTTCTTAATTATCTTTTGAAAATATTGACAACCTTTAATATTCGTATAAATAATCAAATAACCAAAAAGCAAAATGAAGTTTAACATTTAATTTTTTTTTTAAATTATAAATAAACAAGAATATATTGTATCTATATAATATAATATATCAAATTTATTTATGTCCAAATGTCATGTATTAATTTAAAAAAAACATTTAATTAATGAACGGTTTTTTGTAAGTTTTTTGATCTTTGGATGTTTATAATGACATGGAATTTTTCTGTCGCATACCAATAATTTCATGGTAATCATTTCATAATACTTTGCTACATTTTAATTAAAAAAAATACTTTCTATGTCACCACTCGCCCTCTTTCATATAGGTATAATCCTGTCTGTAGTATTGTATATATTTAATACGATTTTAAATCGAAGTAAACAGGTATACTAATACTTGATTAATTATTGTTATTAAAAAAACGTTTTTGTATCTATTCAGTTTCATATATTTATCCATAATTATTGATTACCTAATTATTTCACATTAGTATATTTAGAATTAAAAAATATATGTCGCTCAGTCTTAAATAATAAAGTAGACAAAATATTTTCATTGGGCGACATTTATGTCATCTAGTTTACTAGCTTAAGAAATGCATTGAATTACGGTTAGGATTCAAATTTTTTAAAAAAGGCTCCGGGAGGAGATATATCACCCAGATCACCCCTCGTAAATACGCCACTATATCTAATAAATAACCAAAATTTTTAAAAAGTGCTTCGATCATTCCCTCGTAAATTTTATGGGAAATTTGAATATCTTTTCAAAATGAAAACTGATATACTCATTGTGACGAACTGATGGTATTAGAATTTAAGTAAAAATAAAAATATTTTCATGGTTATAAAATAGATAGTTGACATGGCACGTAGGTGCGTGTAATTGCTCCCCGTATACTTTAAAATACTGGTTAATAACACTAATGAGTAATGACTACATACGCCTCACATAAACATGAAATTGTACAAAGAAAATATAATAAATTGCCTAAATAATACTCCTTAGAATCAAGTGGTATGGAAGACTCAGAGGATGTCATACAACCGTTTTTAAGATGTTAAAATCCCTTATATAGGTAATTTTTATAAAATTTTAAGAAAAATGAAAATCCAACAATTAAAGAATATTCTAATTTATTTTAAAAGTAGGTGGTTTCAAAATATTCCCATGTTAATAACAGTTTTTAATTTTTATTATTGCATAATCACGATGTTTGTTTAAAAAAACATATAAAAAGTGTATTCGCAGTTCCAATAGTGCATTTTGTATAGTTATAGGTTAACGATAAAGTTTTGGTACCAATAGAAATATGAGGACATAAACTATGATCGTACGGCAACATTTTGTGATTAGTTAGTTTTACCATATTCTCTAAATTATTGAAAACATATAAAAAAAATCTCATTCTTAAAATTATATGTTGTAACGGGGCAGTTTGTCTATAGACAAATAGCTCCACACCAGAATTGGCTCGGCACTAGTTGGTATCGGGTCAAAACGACAACAGCCATGAGCTGGAGATAGCGATTCCTTCGGAACACGGAAGGCAAGCGGACAACTAGTAGCGGCAAACTATTGAAACGACAACGAAGAACAGCATGTTATTATAGGCTAATTTCGGCAAAATTTTTTGAAGTCACACGTTTAAAAACCACGACCAATTGACAATCAGGAGACCGGACCAGATGGGCATAAATACCGACGACATCAATAGACGAGTATCATCATATCACTCACTCTTCGGTCGTCAGCGGTGCCAAGTTGTTCTTTTCAGAACAGTATTTCTCGCAAACTTGGAAAATGGCAACAATGATAATGATCTCCAAGCCGGGGAAAGATCTGATGAATCCGGTGAACTACAGGCCGATCTCGCTGCTCAACACAATGTCGAAAATGTTGGAATCACTTCTACTAGACCGCATCAAACTATGGACAACCTCAAGACCTGAACAACACGGGTTCAAATCTCAACACAGCACCACGATACAACTATTAAACGTGATTGACAACATCACCAACTGCGCAAACAGATGACAAAAGACGGCAACTGCCCTAGTGGATATAGAAAAAGTCTTCGACAAAGTATGGCACGATGGATTAATCTACAAACTAATCATTACAGGTATCCCATATCAGCTGACGAACACAATAAAGTTATATCTAGCAGATAGACAATTCAAAGTAAGAATAGGAGATAGCACATTAAACAGCAAAACGATCAGCGCCGGAGTTTTGCAAGGTTCCAGCCTATCGCCTCAGCTCTTCACGATATTCATGAAAGATCTACCGCAACATCCGAAGACCAAGACAGTTCTCTTCGCAGACGACACTCCGATCTACTCGACGAGCAGCATGAACACCTGCGCAGCCAAGAGACTACAAGAGCATCTAGACCTTCTGGTACCATGGTTTCAAGAATGGAAAATCTCAATCAACACACAAAAAACGCAGACAGTTATGTTCTCCAACAAATCAGCTCGAGACACTTAAGAAATCACTCTACAAAACACAAAATCAAATGATCGGACTAGGTGAAGTACCTGAGAGTGCACATAGATATGAACCATAACTTCTCTAGACAAGTCAACTACACAGCAAACAAAGAAAAGGCTGCCAAAGTGCTACTGTACCTGGTCATCAACTACAAAAATCCATTTCCAATCAACTTGAAGCTGCACATCTACAAAGTATACATTCAACCAGTGGCGTATTTACGGGGGGGGGATTTGGGGGATATATCCCCCCCTTGCACTTCGACTTTTAATTTTTTTATAGAAATATATAGTGAAATGAAAAATATATGCCTAAGGGGGGGGGGATAATATATATTTCCATAAAAATAAAAATAAAAATCATAAAATCATATAATTCATAATACCTGTGTTACTATAGATAATAAAGAAATGGATTTTCATTCAATCGATTTATAGAATATAGATAACGGCACGCCCGCACCATATTCGTGAACCGCATGATCACCTCGGTCACCTTATGATTAATTATTTCATCCCCCCCCCCCCATAAATAATTTCTAAATACGCCGCTGCATTCAACCGATACTGACCTACGCAGCAGCGACATGGACAGCCAATATTTCAGAAAGCAGCTAGAACACTCTGGAAGCAGTTCAGTCTACCACACTTAGGTCAATCACCGGTGTTCAACCATTCGTCAACAACCAGGTAGTCAGAAACTCGACCAAGATCACAACCATCAGGGACCTTGTCAAGCAAGAACAGACGAATCTAAAAGAGATACTCAATCAATCACAGTACGAATATCTATCAGACATCACAAAAAAACCAGAGTCAAAAGAACTTTTCAAACAAAGACCACTCCACACCAACAATTCAAGACAACTCAAAGACCAAAATAAACAACAAACGCACACAAAACAAATCTGTAACTTTAAAAAAACAAATTTGTACATTAACAAAAACAACTAAAAACAATGTCAACAATTGTAAAAAACTAAAAGACAATTCGTGTAATAAACTTGACATTCTTTGTAAGAAGCTTCAACTTGAAGCATTGTATATTTTCAAAAACCGGATGAGTATCATCAAAGCCGCGCACAGGCGAAACCGGTGATGACCAATACATATTTCTGTGAGTTATATTGTGAGTTATACAAGCTAACCAACCACATTCCACTGGAACCACACCATCGAATCACGGCTACCGGATCTAGACAACACCCAACTACACAAAGCCAAAACTAGCTAAATTATGTTCCAGAACAAAACAGTCGTTTACACAGGGGGCCTCTGGCCAAAGATCTTATAGCGCAACGGTGTAACGAGACCTACCCGGGCTGACTCGTTCACCACATTCCCCCCCTACCTTCGCTTCTTGCTACTCCTGTCAAAACTTATACAGTCCATGCATGCGCAACGAACCTCCAAATCAGCCAAAACAGGAAGGGAAAAATGGCCAATAAGAAATTACTTAAAAAAAATAATGACAACAGCAGAAAGATTAAAAATGACAAGTCCCCCAGGAACACGAACATTCGACGCACAGTCACAACTGTAAGTACTGATCAAAACGCATCAAATGAGAAAAATATACAAATACTACCAATCACCGAAACACCCGAAATCAAAATGTGGTATCACCCCTAAAACTCACAAAGCAAACCATGGACTTACTTGCCAAGACGCTTAAAAACCAAATAACACAACCTCCAATTAACAAATAAGCCCAAAGAACCCAAATCCGGATCAAAAATGGTAAACAACCCACCATAGTTTCCAATGACAGCTCAGACACAGAAGATAATAGCAATACACAAAACAATCAAACCCCTGAAGTTAAAGAAAGAACACCCCCACCCTTTATTCTATCAAAAAAGCAGTGGTAAGCAGTTGTCCGAAAAGTACTCTCCAAATCCCCTGAAGACACATTAACTGCAAAATTGACAAATGAAAAAATCAGCCTACAAGCAGAATCCATCGCCATATTTAGAAAAATTTAAAGCATACTCGCTTCAGAAAAGACACAATTTCACACTCACGGGCTCCCTGAAGAACGATCCCTCAAGGTCCTAACAAAGAATAAGGGGCATACCAAGCTACCAAGTTCTTACTCAGAACTCGCTATCAAGGAGAAACTTAAATATTAAGGCTTCACAGTCATCCACGTAAGACAATTTCTGAAGGAAGGTAGGAAACTACCAATATTCATGACGGTGCTACCAAACAACCCCGAAAGCAAAGGAATCTTTAACCTAACCGCATTATTTTATATTACCATAAAAGTGGAAGCATACAAAACTTCGGGACCGTCCTAATGCTTCACATGTCAAAACATTGGTCACTCGTCAGCCTATTGTTGCCACACAGCCCGTTGTGTCAAATGTGGTGAGGCTCACCTTACAAAGTAGTGCCAAAATACCGCTGACAAACCTCCATGCTGTTGTAATTGTAGAAGGGAGCATACGGTGAATTACAGGAGATATACAGACTTAATAAAAACAACAGTACTAAAGCTCAAAAAATCAACTGACCTCACTCCCCAAAACATCCCAGTTAAAAACACAAACATCGAAACGATAGATCGTACGTACTATCAAGCCGTCATACTGCAGTTAAATCAACAGCAGGACAAAATAAATGTACCTATTCAGTAGATTATCTCCTTAGTTTCTTTTTATTTTCGTTAGGCCCATAAGGCAATTACCTTTTTATTGTTGTAAGTATATAATTTAAAATATGCCCCTTATTAATACCACCTACTATACGACCGTTAACAAATCATCCTTCGCGCTACCAATATCAATCCAGTCATCGACGTAGTCGTGCTTAGTCAAGACACTCTCGTGCGCGTCGTATCTTTCGGCGTGTTTTTGTTCATTTTGGTTTTTATGTCACTACCACCGTCACACTCGCTATCGTTACCATTGTTACCGTCATACTCGTCACCACCGTCACTGTCACACCAACAACATACACAACACCACTCATCAGCATTACCACCAATAATACGGTTTTTGTTATATATTTATCTTTATTTATACTATATTTTTGTGTATTTTATTTATATTGTCCGGTTTGCTAGCCAGCACATTTGTGCCCCCAAATATTATTTTTATATTCGTTCTAATAGTAGGCCATCAACCAGGTAATCAGGACAAAAATTGTCTTAATCATATTTTTGTTATCTAAATCTATACCTATTTAATACAGTTCATTAAAGTCCAAAACATTGGTCATTTGGGCCTAGGATCTACATATTATCCTAAGCAGTTGATCCTACCTAGAAACCCCATCGAGAAAATAAAGAAAATTCAATATTTACTGTGAAAATTATTTGTTTAACTACTCGTGCCATAATAGTATAATAATAATTAACTTATATTATAATATTATATATTGATTAATTATTATCATTAAGATTGGGGGACAACGGTATACGTACGAATAGTTAAAGTTATTTTTTCAACATTATTTATCAAGTTACCGGCTACACCACTACTTTAGACATTACTACATTAATTCATTACTACATTTGTTTTAATAATATTTATTTAATTCTCGGGAAAATTCAATTTTATATTTGCCATGGGAGTGTATCGAAGAAGCATAAATTCGTTTATCCAAATTTCAGAAACGTATAAATCGTGTACGTCAAGCTGGAGAGGCATTAGCCGTAACACCTGGACCTAAACTTCAACAGGATTTACCTATCATCATCATACGGTTTCGCTTGTATACAGTTGTATTTATGACAGACATAAAACAAATGTTTTGGCAGGTTATCGTCACTCCAGAGCACCGTTTTTATCAGCGACTTCTCTTCCGATTCCATCCTACCCAACCCGTACAAACATATGAGATATTAACTGTTACATTTGGGCAACGTTCCTCGCCATTTCTGGCAATGAGAACGTTACATAAGCTGGCAAATGATGAAGGAAAGACATTACAGAATGTTCAAAGAGTTATACTCAATGATTTTTATTGTGTAGATGACGTTGCTACTGGAGCCGATTTCAAAACTAGTGCTCTTAAATTGCAGCAAGATCTTATTAAGGTACTTACCTGTGGGAAATTTGAACTTAGAAAATGGTCTAGTAATTCAGCTGCATTGCTAGAAGCCGTTCCACCTGGCCACCGTCAAACACACCCAGTTACTTTCATTGAATCTACTTCTGACTATATCAGAGTTGTTTTATTTAAATTTTCTGTGAATATGATACTAAATTATTATCGACTATAATATATAATAATATAATATACACCAATAATAAAAAGATAAATTGAATAAATAATAAAGAAATATAGAAATTATAGAAATGTGCACGCGTCATGAACACGAACATAATAAATACTTGTTAACTTATTCAGTATTGTACCGCAGTCCACAATCCAGTCCCACGTGCATATCGGGCGATTATTCTTATCGCTCCGGCGACCGTATTATTACCAAATTTTCCCTGCTATGTTTTTGTGTTTATGGAGGAAATTACTGGAGGATAACGTGAGTTAAGTAGTATATTATTTTATTTATTTTTATTTTATATTACAAAACGGGCCAAGTTCAAAATGCAGTACATAGAAATATATATAGATATACATAAATACTAAAGAAAACCAGCTTATGCTCTCTTATCAGATAGGAGCACAGTTTCAGTTGATCAGAAACAACGGCATAATTATGAGGAAAATACTCAATTTGCATTTAAATGCCACGAAGTTAAATAATTTATACTGCACCCTTTCAACTTTACTTCTCTTCAATGAAGTCGTTGGAACTAATATTATGGAATCAAACTCCACAATAGATAGTACCAAAGAACAATATAGGGTCTTAAGAAAAACGAGCAAGTTTTAACTCACTTACCACACGCTTTACAAACCCAAGTGTTTTAAAAGTTCTACATGAGATAACCATAATATGCTTTTGGAAGGATAAGTTTGACGCGAAAAGAATACCTAGATCAGTTTTGGAAAGGACTGGAGTGAGAGGAATACCGTTGATTGAATACAAAAAACGCACTGTGTTACGAACTCTCGAGAAGGACATTGATTGACACTTTGGCACGTCCAAACAACGCACCCAATTAGCAAGGCCATTCGACTTACTTTGAATGATGATACAGTCATTGTAGAAATTAATCCTAAAAAATAGTTTTATATCATCAGCAGAAATAAAAAATTGGAAATGTTTTAGGACCGCAGAAATTCTATTTATAAACGATGCAAAAAGAAGTGGCTAGAGATGCCCTCCTTGAAGCACACTTGAAGGTATTGACGCGATATTAGATTTGACATTATTTCTCTTCATACACTGAGCACGGTCAGACAAGTAGGATTTAAACCATGAAAGCAACGGCTTACCAAAACCGATGGCTTCCAAGATAGCCAGAAGAGAAGCATAGTTTACAGAATCGAAAGCTTTGGCTAAATCAAGATGTATTACGTCCACTTAAGAGCCTTTTTCTACAAAAGAGGATACAAAATTAGTCAATAGTAACAAGTTTGTTATTATTTTGTTGTTATTTGACCTACTTGGCCAGAAACCATGTTGCTCTTCAACCAAGATTTGGTTGACAGTAGGTTGAAGTCGATGGACAACGAGTGATTCAAATAACTTGGCAAGAACTCAAAATAGAAATTAGTGTATAATTTATAATATCATCCTTGTCTCCCGATTTGAAAATGGGCACTACTGAGATCAACTTTCAAATTGAAGAAAGAGCTCTTTCATCAAGAGGCCGTTTAAAGAGAATCCAAAAATCAGATTAAACGAGATAAAACAAAAATGTATACCATAGTTTTAAATTTAGACCATTTACATCTTTTAGGCTAGAAAGACGGAGACTTACAAAAACGTCCTCTAAACTGAAGGTTTTATTATTATAAGGTCATTATTAGAGAGGTCTGAAAAAGCGGAGAATGGAAAATTGTTAACTTTTGAATTTTTCTTTAGTGTAAAGTGTACTAAATTAATCAGAGAATAGGGGGCAATACCAACATTGTCGGAAGCGGAGGAATCGTTAAATTTCATAGTAGCCGCAATTCTACTATTACTCTTATTGTGTCTAAAAAATTTCCAAATTGTATTCGGGTCATAAATAACTTTTCTGTACAACTGACGAATTCCTTAAAGCATTTCTTTGATAAAAACATATTTTACTAATATTTCTACTAACTTATATATTATTGGATCAGGAGTTACATGATACTCGTATTTCGTATGAGCTCGTTTTTAGCATAAACTAAATTTTAAACCAAGGAGTGTGTTATTAGTTTTTTTACTGTGCGCTGACGTTACTTACCCAGCACTGCAGGTAGAGAATGATGATATACTCGTATATTATAATATATTTAATATTCATATATTGTATATAATATTTATTTAAGAATATATATTGTGAATATTCGCAGTTTATACAGTAATATTAATGTTTAACTCTCAACAACTCTCGCACTTTTATTTAACAGTGAATTGTTGTCGTTGTATACAGGTTTATTCCCACAGTCCTTAATTATTATCTTGTGTTTAGGTTTACCGGACGGAAATCCTAATTCCTCAATCTACAATAATATACATACATATGATTATTATTATTATTATATATATATTTAATAGATATATTTTTTTAATATTATTAAAATAACAGGATTGACTATTTTAAACACATTTTATAAAATGTATTATATTATTATTATATAAATTAAATTTATTCTTAAAATTAATTTTTTTTTAATTTAAAAAATAAGCATTTTTTCAATTCTGTTATAAAAATATATAAATTTCTAAATATTGCATGTAGTACATATCGTACCAATTTCAAAGTATGCAATCCATGAACGACTCTTCCGAAAACAACATGTCTCTCATCTAGCGTCCTCAACGGTTTAAACGTGATTAGAAATTGAGAAGCATTTCTATTTTGCTCAAAGTTGTACATGGACACAGTACCTGCACAAATATATATTATAAAATAAAAATATACAATAGCAACATTACAAAAGATGTAATATTAAATTTCTAATAAATAAATATAAACATTACAAAAATGAAAATTTATTATGACTTTATAAGAACTAAAATGTATCATAAGTAAAGTTTAACCTTGATAATATTGTAAATGTATGAAAGGGGAAAATGTAGACTTTTATTTTAAAATAACTCCACAAATAAAAAGATTAAATAAAAAATAGTCATTATAAAACCACTATCTCCTCCCCTCACTCCACTAAAAATTTAAAAACTTTAAACGTAGTACGTTATGTTATGTTATGTTAAGTAACTTATGTGGTAAATTTCGGAAAATATGTTAGCTTAGGAATGTCCTTATTCCCTAGCTTTTATCTTCAATCCTTCCCTATTAGAAAATCTTCATCTTAATATTATGGGAGTATGAGAAGTCAATTCATCTTTTTTTTTATAATTTAATAATTAATAAAAACATTTTATTTTAGAAAATCTTTCTATTTTATTATTTTGATCTTAAAGACGCATATCAACAAATGATCATTAATGAAACAGATCGCAAATGTACTACTATAAATACCCATAAAGGATTATTTAGCTATACTAGTACCCTTTCGGAATAAAATCGTCAGTAGGGGAGTTCCAAAAAGCTATGGAAATTTCCACATCAGGTCTTGAAGGTATAAATATATTTCAAGATGAAATGAATGAAAAAAATGAAGCCGGTGCAAAACCGTATCTGAATACAATACTCAATTAAAGAAATGATTAAATGTCCTATTAAAGTCCGGTCTAAGAGTAAAAATAAAAAAATGCAAATTTTTACAAAAATCAATTGAATATTTAGGACATAAAATAAATGAAAAGGGCTTACACACACTACAGAAACACATTGACACAATTTAAAATGCCGCGGTACACGAAAATAAAACTATGCTAAAATCATTTTTAGGTTTAGTTACATATTATATAAAATTTTTGCCAAACGCAGCTGAAATTTTTAAGCCACTTTACTCACCCTTGCGTAATAAGACAAAATGGCATTGGTCATAAAACTGCGATCAAGCGTATAAAAAATTAAAAAGATGCTAATTTCAAATCCTGTCTAAGCACATTATGATCATGAACTTCATGTTAAGTTAACATTTGATTCTTCTTCATATGCATTAGATGCAGTGTTATCGCATATTTATTTTGATCGTTCAGAACGACCAGTAGCATTTGCTTCTCGAGTATTATCAGACTCGGAATGTAAAATTCCTCAAATAGAAAAAGAAGGTCTTGCGATAATATTTGGTATTCAAAAATTCTATGATTATCTTTACGGTAGAAAATTCATACTAGAAACCGATCAAAAATCGTTAATTCACATATTTGGCGATAAAAAAGGAATAACAATTTGTGCAGCCAATCGTTTACAACGGTGGGCTTATGTTCTATCGTCATTCGATTTGGAAATTAAATATGTCACCTCTAATGATAATTCAGCAGATTTTCTATGAAGTATAAAAATTAATCAAACAAAATACTATAAAGAACTATACACGAACAAGCACCATTTACACTAGATTGGTCAAAAATAATATCGAGACAATCAGAGACCCAATACTATCAAAAGTATTAAACGTGGTTAGAACGGGAGAATGGACTGGAGATTTTTCCAATAGTTTAGAATTAAAATCGTATAGTTCACGCAAAACCCAAATTTCAGTTAAAAAAGGATGTCTATTATGGGGTTATCTCGAAACTATACCAATTAAATTCCAAAATTATATATTAAGTGAACTTCATTCTTGTCACACAGACGCCTCTAGCATGATAAGTTTAGCAAGATCGTACTTTTGGTGGCCTGCAATGGACAAAGAAAGTGAAAATATTACACAGAATTGTGATGAATGTTTAAATATTAGACAAAATTCAATAAAATCAGTTTTATATCCGTGGAAATGACCACAAAGACCATGGACTAGAGTTCATTGCGATTTTTTAGGTCCATTTCAAAATAAAAATGTTTTTATAATAGTCGATACAACTACAAAATGGTTAGAAGTATTTACTGTAAACTCAATGTCAGCCGAAATTTTTATAAACAAATTTTCAGAAATCATAGGATGTTTTGGCATTCTGAAAACAATCACATCAGATGATGCAAAATATTTTACGGGTTTTGAATTTGAAACATATTGCAAAAATTTAAGCATAAGACATTTAACAGGCACACCTTTTCACCCAGAATCGAATAGTTGTGCTGAATCGGTGGTTAAGATAATAAAAAAAATTTCAAAAAATGTTCGACGGCAAAATCCCATTTAAATAAATTCTTATTAATGTACCGTAATACACCACATTCAACAACACGAGAAACGCCTGCTCAGCTATTGTTAGTTCGATCTACACGATTACAATTCGATGCACTTATTCCGATTACGGGAGAAGTAGTTTTTGAACGAGAAATAACGTAGATAAACAATGGGGGTAACAGAATAATAACATTTAATATAGGTGATAATGTTTAGCGAAAGATTATAGGGCTAATGACAACAAATGGCAAAAGGGTAAGATCATTAACTGTATTAGCAGCAATAAGTATGATATTGAACTTGATGATGGAACAGATTGGAAAAGACACATCGATCAATTATTAATTGATAGATCAACACCTATAAGTGATATAGATTCTCTGATCCCTTCTAGTAACACAAATGTAGGCTCGGAAAACGCCCAAACAATTTCGAACTTAGATCCCAATTTTTTGGTCAATGACAATACTCCCAGACCTGCAAATAGATCTAGGAGACCACCTCAGCAATATTCCGCAGGTAATTACGAATAATGTAAAATTGGGCGGGCACCTTTTCCGCCAAAATCGTACCTTTCACTTTTCCGCCAAATCCAAAAAAGGTCGATTCACTTTTCCCCCAAAACCGTACCTTTCCCTATTCAGCCGATTCACTTTTCCCCGAAAAGGGAAAGGTACGATTTTGGGGGAAAAGT
>JAIPRL010003802.1:0-43539 GCA_025469235.1 Pemphigus obesinymphae | reverse complement strand
AAACTTCTGCTAACTCCCTACTCCTACCTGTCAATGTTCCTACATTCCACGTACCTACTCGCACTTTGAACCTATCCTGCGTACTCAAGTGCGAATCTAACCCAAAACACTTTGGTGCTTTCCCTACTCCATCGACATCACGGCCGTTGGGTAGACCCGCACATATAACTGATGGAACGGCTACCGCAGCCGCTGTCAGGCTGGTACCGGTCACTTGGTCCCTTAGGCTATCTCCTCACCCAAGTACGCAATTTTGTTTTCCCCGCGAACATCCGAGATGGGAAAACTCGGCTATATTCTTATTAAGACTTCTCATACTTTCTGACAAGTTTTATGCCGACTGTCGACCTGACGCAACCTCAATTAGTCGACTTCTACGACAGGCATGAGGAAACCGTGGAGGTATTCTTAGCCCCCTCCACAGGGTAAAATAATATCTATATACTGTATAGTGTATATATATGCACATGTGTGCATATACGCACGCCTGTATATGCTTATGTCGCACTTTTATAATTTTTATCGATTATAAAAACCAAAATTTTCTTTGTGATAGCCAGTCTCGCCCGCGAGGAGGTACTCGCAAGAGACCTCCGAAAAGGAGAGATATAATATTGATGTTTTATATTGATATACGTTTACTATTGCATTAAAGTGTTTTGTATTACGATTTGTTTTATTAATTTGTATTGCCGTATACGTCGAAACCTACATTGACGTATACGACACTACCAACTATTAAAATGAATTTTCTACGAAAAAGCTCTTTATACCGGACGAAAACTCCTACAGTACGATACCGTTTCTACCCTAAAAAGTGCATAATGTATACATAACAAAAAAAAAATACATCGTAAAACCGATAGGTTTACGAAATATATATAAATAAAATCTAATGTTTAATTATCTTATTATGTAGTAAAACTCGGCTATATAGTGAAACAATTCGGCTTTTATTACATATATACTATGGCGCTTTTTAAAAATGTTCCCAGTAAGAAAAAAAACGGCCTATCCGCCCCTGCTTGAACGTCCCATTACGAATGAGTTCGATGTCCGATCGTCACGATTTCCCGCCATAATGAATTATTTGCAATAACGTGTTTACGGCGAAATGCAGACGGTAAGTGTATGCACTGGCCAACATTGTAACCTTTTCAGCTTATTTACCTACCTTATTTAACTATTATTTACCTTTTTTATGCATGCAAAAACGCACTGAGAGACACTGCAAGTAGGTACGTGCGACAAAACTTGCACAAAAGTAACGTAAGAAACGTATATACGACCAAAGCGTATACGGTAGGTAAACCACAATTTTTACTTATTATATTAAAAAAGCATATTCTTGAATTGTTATCGAAAATATTACGTTGACGTAAACATTCGTAGTTTTCTTACGTTTGACTAGAGATGTGTCGTTCATGAACGAACTAGTTCAATGAACGATCTGATATTGTGAACGGTTCGTTAATCGTTTACAAATTTAAATGAAGTAGTTCAGTATTGAACGATATGAACAAACGAACGATTGATGAACGACACAACGGATAATGTCTTTCAATATTTGAATATTTAAAAAAAATGAAGTTACGAGTAGACGAACGAACTGAACGAATAGCGTTTAAAATAAATAAATATGATAAAAAAATAATTAATGATAGGCTATAGATATAGATTAAAAATGCCTAGGTATTATAATGAACGATTAAATGAAATTAACGATATATGAATGGAATACAGTATGACAAACAGTTCGTTCATTGAACTGGTTCATTTTAATGAACGATGAACTAGTTCACCAAAATGAACGATTAGTCCCATCTCTAATCTCTACGTTTGCCTATATATATACGATTCAAAGCAGAGCATATTTTAACATGAATTAGTGCCACCTAATGGCTGATGAATGTGTCATGTATATTCACAGATCTTTGCCATGGCCCCAGACCTCGGCCCAGTTTATTATTAATTAATAATTGAAAAATACATTGACTAATATCAACAAATACGTTTTTATCACTATAAATAACAATCCGTTATTTTTGCACGAAAAATATAAAAATAAATATATATTATGAAAAAAAAAAAAAAATACCTGAAAAAAGAAAATATACTAGAACGAAATTAGTTGTTACTATATTATATTCTTTTTTTGAATACTCTAGGCATATTTTCGTTTTTTTATATATTATTTTTTTATAATATATTTATTTTTATTTAAATTATTAACTTGAATTTAATTTAATTCATTGTTATATATATAAATACGTACCTACTTATACTTATAGTTTCTTAAAATTTTCAAATGCGAGTGGGTATATTTAGTGTACACCTAATAAAACGATAAAACTATGGCTTTGGAAGAATTCGAACAACTTATAAATTTATGGAAATTAGTTCCTCTAAGTTTTTAAATAATGGTGCTTATTCTCCTCCTCTTTTTCCATCTTTATTATTTAAAAATTTTATGTCTACCGTTGAGACTATTGTTCAACTCCCTCTTAATTAGTAATTACACATTCATACTCTGCGGTGACTAAAACTTATCGGATATTTCTTGGTCAAACGATATGCATGGTCTTATTTATTCATCATTTCCTCTACGGGTTACTTGTGTACCTATCTGAAATATTTGCTTTTAATGGCTTCTTTTTAAAAAAAAAACTCCATTTTTAATTCCAGGGATTCCATTCTTAACTTAGTATTTGCAGTAGGTACTGATGCTACTACTATCAATGAATCTCTTGATTCATTTGTCCTCCTAATGCATATCATCCACCTCTCATTATCTCATTTCCTAATTATAGTTTTTCTTCAATGTTTAATAGTTCCTATTCTTTTCACAGCATTCGTAAAGCTAATTACAGTCTAATAATATATTTTTTGTTATCCTACGAATGGATTTTTACACTATCCAACCTTGATTTAAACTCTGCGGTTAACACATTCATTGATGCTCTTCACAACTCAATTCTGCGTTTTGTCCCTATATCTCACTTTTCCTCGCTGAGTGTCTAAGAAACTTAAAGACTTAGTGCATCGTAAAAATAGAGCTTACGTAAAGTTCATGTCAACATTCGACCCTGCTGACTATTCCTCCGTGCAAAATATAAATATGAGTCTAAGAAATGTTTTAAAGTCTATATTGAATGAATTGAAAACTATTTGTCTAAGACACCTAAGATATTCTGGGACTTTGTTTGGAAAAATCGCTTTTATAGCGCTGTTCCAAAAATAGTTAAATTTGATGAAGAATAGTTTATGTGAGCAAGAAACTGTTAGTTTGTTTCCCAATCATTTTTCTTCTGTATATTCTTTGAGATCAGTTGATTCTGACTTGCATTCCTTAAACTTGCCATTTTTTAATTTACCTAATAATTATTACTTCACACCCAACGATATTCTCTTAAAACTAAATGTTAATAAAGATGTAACATCAGTAGGCCCAGATGGACGACCAGTGACTTTCTATATAGGGTTAGACATTTATTTTTATCTTTTATTGTTTCCTTTTCGGAGATATTTAGATTAAAGTATATTCCCAGACTTGTGGAAAATTGGCTCTATTACCTATATTTTAAAATCTGACAATCCTTCTTTGGTAACTAACTACAGACCTATTACAATTCTGGGTCATATATCAAAAATATTTGAGTCTTTAGTTTTGGATGATATTCAGCCGTCAGTTAACAGTATTTTAGTCAATGAACAACACGGCTTACACACAGAACGATCTACAATGACATGCAACCTTACCCTCTGTAACTACCTACATATTTAATGATTTTAAAGAAGGGTCTCAAATATATGTATTGTATACGGACTTTGCTAGAGGCGTATGATTCGATTAATCATAAGGTTCTATTTTCTAAATTGAAAGCGTCAGGGTTTGGTGACCCTCTACTTTCTTGGTTCAACTCATTTTTAGTTGATCGGTCGGTATGTGTAAGTTTGTTCAATAAAAATTCCGAGGTATTTTTATCTGATTCTGGTGTACCGCAAGGTGAGCATTCCCCTTACTTTTTTCAGTATTTGTAAATATAGTGCTTATTATACTCTTAAACATTCAAGGGTAAAGGAGATGTACAGGATTGTGGAAATTATAGAGGGATAAAACTTATGAAGATTTGGGAAAAGATAATAGATAAAAGGGTAAGATGTGAGACAACTGTTACTAGAAATCAGTTTGGGTTTATGCCTGGGAGGTCAACAATGGAGCCAATATTTTGTATGAGACAGATTGTAGAGAAGTAAAGGAAAAATACATTTTGTATAGTATTTATTGATCTAGAGAAGGCTTATGATAGGGTTCCTAGGGAGATCTTAAAGTGGGCGTTAATGAAGAAAGGATTACCAAAGGCGTATGTGAACATAATTGAAGATATGTATGATGGGGCGAGTACAAGAGTGAGAAAACTGTGTGGAGAAACTGAGGATTTTAAGGTCAGAGTGGGGATACATCAGGGTTCAGCTTTGAGTCCTTTCTTATTTTCCCTGGTAATGGATGAGATACCAAAGGTTATACAGGGGGAGGTACCATGGTGCATGTTATTTGCAGATGATATAGTACTGATAGGAGAAAGTCCTGAGGAAGTCAATGGTAGACTTGAAGAGTGGTGAGCTCTGGAAAGTAAAGGACTAAATATTAGTAGGAGTAAAACAGAATATATAGAGTATGATTTTGGTGAAAAGGAATACAGAGGGAATAGGGAAAGGCTAGAAATAAAGTTAAGTGAGGTTGTGGTGGGAGAAATGGAGAGGTTCAAGTATTTAGGGTCCGTTGTACAGAAAGATGGGGGTTTCGAAGAGGATATGAAACACAGGAAACACAGTGTGGATGGACGAAGTGGAGAGAAGCATCAGGTATTCTGTGTGATAAAAGAATCCCTATTAGGTTAAAAGGTAAATTTTATAAGGCAGTGGTGAGACCTGCAATGATGTATGGAACAGAATGTTTGGTAGTAGATAGAAAGATAGAACAGAGAATGAGTGTCCCTGAGTTGAGAATGTTAAGGTGGATGAGTGGAGTTACTAGAGAGGATAAAATAAGGAATGAGTATATCAGAGGTAGTATAGGGCTAGCTTCGGTAGTAGACAAAATGAGAGAGAATAGATTAAGGGCATGTATTAAAGAGGGAAAAGATTGAGGCAGTAAGATTAGTAAGGGAAATGCATGTTGTTGGTAAGAAAGGTAGAGGAAGACCGAAAAAGATATGGGGGGATGTAATGGCGAGTGATATAAGGAAGGTGGGAGTAAGTGAAGAAGATGCGGGAGATAGAGTTAAGTGGAAGTGTAGGACCAGGGTGGCCGACCCCAAATAGTTGGGAGAGTAGGCGAAAGAGAAGAAGAAGAATATGTTAGCGAAAAAATATTATACAAACACCGTATAAATATTTGTACGTAACTTTAAATCGCCGATTATCGAAGTACCTATTACTCAGAATAAAGTTTCCTAACATTAATAAAAAGTATACTAAATTAATAAAAATATGGTATGATTTCGATCTAACTAAGCCAATTCATAAAAATATGATTTTATTTACTTTAAATTCATTATCCTTAATTTTGATTAAATTTCAAATGTTATTATTTTTAATAAACTCATACTTAATTACTAATAATCCAGTCATTTTGTTAAAAAATGTGTTTTACATAATTTAATTTTATCAGAAAAATTAATTCATAAGCCTATATATTAAACTGACTTATTTAAATACTTAAATTAAAAAAAACATGTTACTTGATTCATTTTCACCATAAACATGAATCAATTAAATCCATATATTTAGAAAATAATATGAAAATGCATTATTTGTACAAAATAAAAAGTTAAAACGATGACAATACCATTCATAAAATGGAAAAAGAATGCATTAAAGATAATTTGAGCGGCTACACTACTTTAATATCCATCATAATTCTTACTTAGTTTTGAACCAAGATACACTAAACTTAACATACTAAAAGAATACCTATCGCCTTTTGTCTTGAGATTATTTGCTCGGACGAAATCCGGGCATATAAGGATTTTTAACCAGCGCTTTTTCAGGCATTTTATTTCGGAGGGGGGCAGGAGAGAATTTTAAAATTTCGGGAATGCGAGGTATTTAAAATACAATTAAAGACAAATTTTGTTTTCCTCAGTTTGTTAAGAATTAACTTTATTTTTAATTTAAAATGAGAACAGCTAATGAAAATTTTTTAAATAAATTGTATTCGGTGAGTTTTCATTATCACATAAAAGTCTACTACTTTATCTAAAAATTCGATCATTTGAATCTCAATACTTATTATCATACAATACATTGTATTAGGTTCCTGGTAGCATCCTATTTCTGGACTTACTCAAAATTATATTTATTGTACTAAATGATCTTTTTACTGTAGAAAAAATTTTGTTACAAGAATTGCTAGAAATATTTTACATGCTATTTGTAATTCGATATAACTCACATCAACTTCTAAGATTTTTATCAACAGGCTTTTATCAGCCTTGTATGTTTCAGTATCAATCATTGGTAAAATAAAAAAATTAAAAGATCGAATGTCTGCGAGTACAGTTTCACCATTAAGTATCGGGAAAATGGTACAGAATTTTCTAATTTCAGTTACTTGTAAATTAATTAAAAACTGAAAGCTCCCAATGTTACTTTCAAATATCAATATATTAATTAATTTGTCATTGAATCTGTCTTCAGTTTCTCTGATTAAGTTATCACAGTATTTCTTCATCACTTTGAATGTTTTTTTGTACCTTCATCAACAATCAGGCGAATTTTCGGGTTAGGCTTTTTCTTTTAATCCACATCAAAAATTTTTTTTGTAAGTCATTATTCACATCTGCACACTGCTTTCCAATATCTTATAAGTGACATTTTATTAAATTTTCAGCGAAATAACTTTGGACAAATATTAGGAAAAAATTAAAAACAGAGGAACATTTCGTGTAGGGTGCAAAAGAACTTTAAAGTTAATATGTTATTTATTTATTCACACCTGAAAGGGGTACAGTGGATTACAATACTTAATATGTTGAATGGTATGTATGTTACTCTTTCTCTCCTTTATTCGATTTTTCCACAGAGGAGATTACTGACGAAGGACATATGATGATCAAGTAGTCAATTTTCTAGAGACTGAAGATTAAGCTTATGGAGCACTTGGTTATAGTCATGTGGAGAATGGAGAATGTATAGCTTGAATTCCATGAAGTTAAGAGCATGAGCATCATTTGGCTAACCTGTTATTTAATTTCATTAATGTTTCTCCTAAAATTAAGATAATTTATATCATCGATTGGCCATTAACCAGTAGCTCCCAGGGTAAGTTTTTATTTATTATAGTTATGGTCAATGGTCTATTTTAGTATTTATTTTGTAATAATAGTTATGTATTAATTATTCATAAAATTATATTTTTGAAATTTTTTTCTCTATGCATAAATAGTGTTAACCTAATATTACAGCATGTGTATCTTTTGGTGTTTGCCGATAATAAAAATTCTGTCGTAATGTATAGATTTATATATACAGTATTATAGTGTTATACAGATATATTTATTATAAGATTCCTTGGAAGAATGCCAAATTCTTCAAAATGAATTAAATAATTTAGTTTCTTGGGCAAATAAGTTGGGATTACAGTTTAATATTGTTAAATATCACTTTATAACTATAACACACAGTAGATAACCTGTTATATTTAATTATGCTAATAATAGGTTAACTTTACTGTCACTCGACAAGTTTGTCAATGATATAGGTTTTGTCTTTTATCCTATGCTTAATTTTAATTTGCATGTGGATAATAATTCTACAATGCTCTCAAAAGGTATTGTTGAACGGTCATCTGTTGAATTTAGTGTCTCCTTTGAAAGTTATTTATTACTCGCTTATAAGGTCTATATTGAGTTCGGTTCGGTCATTTGGGACTCCCACACGGCGTGTAATTCAATAATGCTTGAGCGACTACAACGAAAATTTTTAAATAATGTTATTCATGATTTAAAAAATGAGTGTCCTTTTCATACCTGTCCTCCGATTCCTCAATCTACATACATTAGTTAACCGTAGGTGTGCTAAAAACCTTTAGTTTTTAGCTAAATTTTTACATGAGAAAATTGATTCATAATACTTTCTCTCTCAAATCACTTTTAATATTTTAGCCTGGTTTTCCCGACACGCAATTGTTTTTTTGCTTATTAACTCTTCAGCAAATTATAGTCAAAATAAATCGCTATGCGCTGTATGTCTTTATCCAACTCAATTTTTTCATTTCAATTTAGTGATTACTTATATGTTGTTATTTAAGTATTATAAGATTTTCGTCTTTTTGTATTGTAAATATATTAATTATAAATTGGAAAAAATCCCATGTTATATTATAAATAAATAAATAAGCAGAAATAAGCAATTCTTTGATTTGTTTAGAAGCAGAAAAATGAGATTCAGATGAAGGGTCGGCCAAACAACCTAACTTCTTGAACTTCTTAAAAAAACTTTTTGTTATTTTTAATTTTTTAAAAACACTATCGTTAATACTTCACCCTCTGTATATTATAATCAAGAGCATGGGACACAGTACATCATCTAAATCGAGGTAAGATCAAAATTTAAAAACCTTTTTAACTTTTGATGTTCCTATGTGTGCGCTCGTCCGACTAAAAATGTATTCTTGATATCCATCTGATACACCAAATTGATCAGTGTGCCCGGTCTTTTAAGCTTAAAATAAATTTATTATCCGAAAAATCCTACTCGCCGTCTTGTGACCAAAAGTGTATTCAATACACATGTATATAAAAACAACAAATCAAATTCTTTTATCAAATATTTTATAAAAACTAGTTAAAATTGGTCAACAATTTTTAATAATTTGACCACATCAACATAATGATATTATTATATAGTAAATAATCAATATAAAATTCAAGTGTATGCCATTATAATCATCTATTTTTTTAAAATATACGGTCATTTTCAGTACCTAGTTTAAAATAACTACTAAAAAGTCGATAAATGACCTTTATAAAATATTAACTATAATTAACTACATACCAGGGAGATAATTACTCAAAAGTTTTTAAAGACGTTTATATATACATTTAAAAACTGTATAATATAAAATTTTGTATTTATGACAAGTTTATTTGATATTTTCTGATTAAAAACTATTTTTGGAAATATCTACTATAGGTACCTAATTATAAAACAAAATAAAACCAAAATACAATTTACGTCAATCTGATAGTACTTAAAATTTGAAAAATAATACTGTTTTCATAGAGTTACATTTATTTAATTCTAAATAAACAATATAAATTTAATAAATAATAAGATAAAAATTAATATAATTATTGTATGATTTCTAAACACAATTATAAATTATAAACCATAAATTACTATTTTGAAAAGTCATTATATATGACCTAATAATTGTATTTACGTACATATATAAAAGTATGGCAATATTAAAATTTAGTTCAAACATAATATATTAATATATTTTAAATAAATAAAATAGGTTCGTTAGGTTAGGAAATATATATTTTTTGGTCATTTCAGACAATAGTTATCACCAGTTGGTATATCTGAAATTTTAAACTTCATTTTTAGAATAGTTACCTAATCATTACTAATGTAAATAATTTAAATTTCAAAACAAATTAATTTGTATACATCTCGTATAATATACTAATATGAAAATAAATTAATTTAATATTTAAATTTCTCATGTAAAGGTACCTCTATAATATTAGAGTCAAATAGAAATGTAAAAAATTTAATATTTTGACAGATTAAGACTTATCGAGCCATACAATATAGGAAGTGTTACAATAAATAGTGTAACAATAAATATTGATAATAATTATTGAAATCAATAAAAGTTCGCTATTATAAATATCCTTATAGTCTATTAAATTTATTTTATAGATATATTTAAATCAAAAATCATAGTTACCATTCCAAAAAAAGGATCCAAAAAATTCATCGAAGTATGTCTTTATATAGTCTGTAAAAATATAAAATACAATATTTATTTTAGATTAAAACTAAAAACAATCTTATGAACTTAAAATAATTTAATTTTAATGAGAAAATATAGCTAACTGTTATATATATATATATATAAGTTTATCATTTCATAAAGGGGAAAATACAAAGATTAGGGGCCTATTAATGAAATCGTGATTTACTCTGTGGCATGCAGTGGCATAGCTAGGGGGGGCCAGAGGGGCCATGGCCCTTTCCATGGGCCCTTTTTTTATAGCAATTTTATATGATCTAATTTTAACAATACTAGCTTTATAATTATAGTATAAGGCTTATTTATTATTAACGTACTTAAAGCATGTTTTCACGATAAACCTAATTATGTTTTTTATTATCTTATCAATAACCAAAACTTGTGTTTGTTAAATTCAGTAACCAAGTTTCATTAGGTTAACCACGATAATATGTGATAAGCAAAAGATATATTGTATTATCTATGTATACATAGTCATAGATAGCCGTTCTAATATTTAAATCAAATTCTAATATTCAAGTTCTAATTTATCGAACTATTAAATGTGTATAAATTATCAAATTAATATCTATATAAGTATAAATCTAAAATAGCATAAGAGTTAAGCTTGGCGTTAGCTAACATAAAATATAAATATGAGTTAAACTATAACAATATAGAGAAAGATATTTTGTTGGAATTTTCTAAAAGATCTCCCAGAAGGATGCAAATGTTAGATTGGACACAATAAATAAGATAGGTACCTATATTTTGCCTAGTTAATAAGTTTATTTTTCAGTTTTTTATTTAAATATTAACATTATATTTATTCACTATATAATTTATTAGTTATCAATTATTATGTTACCTAAGCATTAAGTATTCTAGTGAATAGTAAATATTTTATTAACGCTAACATTACTTTTTTAAATATAATAAAAAAACAAAAATGTTCTTTTAATTATGGTATTTATTGGCCCCTCCCCCCTTGCTTAAATCCTAGCTACGCCACTGATATATAGATAAATTACCATCGGTGGAAACCCGACAAAATTCCGAAACACAACCCTATAAAAATACTATGGTATATATAGGACAACCCTAATAAATACAATGTATACATATTATATACGTGCGCGCGTTATATTCGGTGGTCGGTCCTTTCGGCCAAGTGGACCCACGTCCTTATAATATAGAGTGTCCTTGGTTAAACATGGCACATGGGATTAGGATGTAAACAATATAACAGTGTGTATATTATTATGATATTGTGTACAATATCATATTGTTTGACTTGTCTGTACTTACGGACATTGGGCCATGTACGCCGTGAGGAGGGGGGGGGGGCAAGGACTTTTTCCGGTCCGCGCTCGTCGTCGTCGTTCGCGCGGTGGCGATAACGGATACGCGTTTTTCGGACCGGGTTGTTTCCGTTTCGTCGTAAATCACACGACAGTGGTTAGTAGTAGGTTTACTGTACTGCGTTTTACGCGTATGCACATTATGTATGTGCATGGCTATGGGGGAGGGGGGGGTCAGGTCACGGTGCACTTACACGCGTGCACGACATATATAATATACGATGATATAACAACGTTTTGCCGATTGGCATTAAAATTCTTTGACAAGTCAACACATATATAATATTATATTATAATAAAAATGTACCTATACCGATCGATTTCATATAATATACATTAAAAAAAAAAAAAAACTGTTACCTACGGAGGAAATACAGAAAAAAATTTCAGTTATACCTAAATAAAATATAAACCTCGAAAACACTATTATATACTTACCCGTATTATAATATGATATCGCCGAGACTCCCATCATATACGGGATACGGGGATTCTAGAATTTGTTCACGTATAAGGACGCGGAAAATCAATACAAAACGTTCCCGTTAGGGGGATTTTTTTTTTTTTTTATTCGAAAATTATTTCATTTTTTTTTTTTTCCAATACATTATATAGGTACTAGCGAATATATAAAATAATTACGACTGTCCCTTATTCCCACCATCGATTGCAATTAAAATTATTATACGAATAAAATGAATTCAGTTTGAACGGCGTGTATAGTACGAGTATAATAAACCAAATAAAACATTTCGTTATGTTTTAAGTTGAAACGTACATAATGCAAATATCACGCGTTATTTAGATATACCTATACATACGCGTACTTACGAATTTAAAATTGGCTACGACAATTCGCACATTTATTCACTCGTATACTCTATTTTTTTTTTTTTTTTTTTTTATATAATGGATCGTGCGAAATTATGGAAATGTATTAAATATTTATAAACACAATTTCACAAATGCACACCTATTCTTAATTAAATACTGACATGATAGAACTTGTATATATAGGGGTATACAGACTTGTACATAATTAATGAAAGTCAGTTGTGGTTTTAACACGCCGATAATAATGTTGTAGTAAAAACCACCTTTTAGGATATACATAAATAATGCGTGTTCTATTAAATTAATAAGATATTTTTTTAATTATGGGTAGGTAGATAACCGAGGTGGTAATTTTATATTATATACTCAAAGAATATTTCAAAAAATCTCAAAATCGTTTCTGAAATTGTATTACAAATATTAAAAATTAAAGAACAACCTAATCATTTATTAATGTACTTAAAAAAAGTAATTTTTCGATTTTCCAGTAACAGTTAGGAAAGAATACCGGAATCACTAAAAAATGGTGGAAATTATTTATATAAGCATGATGCGTGTTTTCGAGAAAACTGTAATACGTTTTGTAATAATACGAAATGATCACTGTATAGACGAATTTTAACGGGCAATATTATATTATTTTAAATTTAGAATGATTTTGAATTGCAGTAGTAATACGTCTCATGTTTTAACTACAGAGATCTTATATTTGTTGTATTTTATGTATTGAAATGGCCTTTGCTCGAATATTTTGATAAAACTAAGTTATTTAAAGTTTGAACGAATACAACATGGATATATAAGAGAATACCTATATGGTAAAAATGAGTACCTACCGATTACTTCCATCAAACTTTGAATGTCATAATTCAGTTGCTTAATAAAGCGTAATAAAATAAGTGATAATAATACACCTGTCTCTCACGGCCCACCCAAAATATCGATTAATCCAACATGCGAAGAATGTGTGTGTTTTTTTTTCAACAATATTGTATTAAAATATAATATATTATATGCAGAACGCTAAACAGTAGTTTATCGGTTTTAAGATTACGTTGTTTTTAAACAGCATAAATTATAAACAAAAAGATATTTTAGAAAAACGGTACTATGATAACCATCGCCATAATGTTGTCGATTAGATCGCGGTTTTAAACTTAAAGAACGTATCGAATCAAAACAAATACCATTAATTATATTATTGTATTTTGTATATGTAAACGGTTAGCCGTTAGGTATGGTCTTGTAAACATGTTTTTTGGTAAAAACGTAACGTATATAATCATGGGATATACCTGTTGTGTATTTTGCCCGTCGTGCATTAATTATTATTAAATATAAAACATAAAGAAGTACCTACCTACATATATATTATCATCGATTTCCCGATTTTCCACTTAATTTTTATTAAAAAATATTATTTGAAATGTATTCATTTTGAAATACATTGTACTTACAATATACTGCATATAATAAAAAAAATACCATTCATTTTCTTTTTTTTATTTTCTTTTAATTAATTGTTCACTTATTTCGTCGCATTATTAAACTGTGGAAAGAATAATAATAATAAAAAAATATAAACTTTTATACTTAAATTATACCTATTATACCTACATATATATCTGCTTATAGTAGAATTCATGTGGAGAACTCGTAAATTAGTGCGATTAGTTTAAAACAATATTAAAAGTTATTTCTAAATTTTATCCACCAAAATAATTTGTATATATTATAATTTATGTAAGTAATATAATATTTTACTAACTTACTTAAATATATTTTCAAAATTCTCGCCTTATATTAGATTATTATTCATGCGTGATATAATACAACCCGTCATTACCCTAAATTTTATAAAAAGTTTTATAACTATAAAAAATTATATTGGATGGGTTATATGAGAATATATATATAAAAAAAAACATATTTAAAATTAAAAAACTAACATTTTTTTTAGATCTTATAACATTTTCTTTTTTAATGATATCTATATATTTATTTTTATTAATAAAAAAAAAAAAAAAAATTAAAACATACATAAGACGTTAAAAACGATTTATTTATCTCTAAAGATGTAAAAAAAAAAGTACAAGATTAGATAGGTACCCATTCTAAATATCCGAATTAACGAGTTTGTAGTTTGATTAGCTGCATATTGTCGATAAACGAAATTCAAAATTGATCAAAGTCGTAAATTACTTTTAATTACCAATACATAGGCACAAGTTGTTATTGTTGACCACGGTATTTTCGAAAATCTCACCAAACCGTGTAATATTGTTACGTTATCGGAATATGCTATATATTGGGGTTGTTCGACGGGGTTGTTTTTGATATTTCAAGTATCGTCTTGTATACATACGACTGATAATGATCACGAGCCTGAAGACTAATACACCATTATACGTATGTACTTATACGTAAGCGAGGGTAAATATAAACGTTTTATCTTATTTTATTTATTTAGATAAGACGGGAGACGCCAAATATTTAAATGTATACACCAATTCTACTGTGTAATAATAATAATAATAATAATAATAGGCACGTCGGTTTTTTGAATTGAAGTGCGCCGCGTCTTTTATAGTATTTTCAGGCATTGTTATTATTATATATAGACGTGTTGTATACGCGTAAGAGGAGAGACGACAAAATACAATTTTTTACTAATTCTTTACATAGGTACCAATAACATTTTAAACAAAAGTTGTTTTTTTTTTTTTTTTGAAATCATCAAAGTCATCAAAGTTGAAGTGTATATTATAAACAGAGATCCAGTGCAATATTGTAGGGGGTCTTGGATTTACCACGATAGTCAGACATCCACGAAAGCTTTTCCTTTACACCCCTTCAACATCATCAAAACGAAATTTCTCAATATCATTAAAAAAATGCACTCTATAAACATACACAACTGCCCGATATGGCTTACATCCGATGATGGATTTAGATTGCAGTCTCAATGGACGTAAAAATTATATACCTACATATCCTCTCAATATCGTTTTTATTTTATTTATTTATTGGAGAGAGGGAACGGCTGCAGCTTCAAATAAATTATTTTAAGGAGTCTAAGCCGTGGATCTTTCCCCCTATAGCTATCAACACTGTTGGTAATATTTCACTGCGCAATTGAGATATTGCAGCAAGGGAGAATAAAATTAATAGTTGACATATGCTGTTTTCCCATTTGTTATATAGATGTTATAATATGTAAATATGCATACATAAATATTGTGACGTTATCATTTATCAAAATATGATATTTTTACCGTTTAATCATAGGTTTTGTTAATACATTTATCGTGCTTGGATAAAGAATACTTTTTAAAGGTCACAGGCCGTTTTGGAAAGTTGGTCATTATGTGTGAAAAAAATTCTATTCGTTGAAACAAATCAATCGAGAAAGAAGCCTGTTTGAGTTATTTTTATTTTTCCCAAAAAGTCGGTAGATTTTCATGATTATTTCGTAGAGATCAACGGTAGTTGAGCCTTTAAAGAACAATAAAAAAAAAAAAAAAAAATGTTATAGTTTTCCTGTATAAACAATGGAAAAATATCGATATTACCTACGTGAACTTTATATTTTTATCATTAAATGTAATAATTTCTATGTATTTCTATATAAAAGCCCGTTTAAAAATACTGCTTTACGCAGTTTCCTCTAAGAAATATTTTTTTTCGTCACACATGCCAATTACAAACACATTATTTACTATACGTACCTCATACTATAATAATAAACGTATTATTATTAAAAATAAAAACAAATTATCGTCTAGAGCCCTTGGGCGAGAAAACGGAAATAAAAACTCTTATTTTTTTTTTTTATCGGCGGAAGCAGACGTAATAATGACTATTCGATACATATATATAGGTACGATCGGTTTGACGAGTTCGTTTATCGACTTATAATAATAATAATATATTATTATTATAACAACAATAACAATATTTATGTATTTGGTGTTTACAAGCTATAACGTATATATATATATATAATATATTATAATATTATATAATATTGCCGTGGAAGGATGCATTGTGATCGATAAAATGGTTTGTGGGTGCAGTGACGGAAATAGTTGAGAGTAAACACGGATAGTTAATATTTAGTGTACTCGTATGTATACACCTATATATATAGCCTATAAAGATCTATATATACGTATAATCGTTGTAAATGTAATTATTATTTTATACCTAGGAAATCCGGTCAACTGTGGAGTTAACCAATCAATCATAGACTACTACGTGTACTGCAATATGACGGCCATATATTTCTCTCGCCGTTTTAAAATAATTGCATTACCCCCAGTGGCTAGTTTTCCAAAATATATTACTTCACACTAATTACTATAGGGCACGGATGTCGATGACTTTTGCATTTTTTTTTTTTTTTTGTTTTTTCTTGGAACATCTTAGGTGATATGCTTTCCTAGCTAAAAATATGATTCAATAACATACGAATCTAAATAACTATAATTTTTATTTTGCATTTTTTTAGCATTTTTTAGGGCATTTTTCGACATTATAAGGTCATATTTTAATTAAAACTATTTTTCAATAATCGTCAGAAAATTCACGAGCTTACTATTATTATTGTTTTTTTTATTATTAATATTTTACGTCTTAATATTTTTTTTTTCACTTATAATTTCATATTTGTGCATACATTTTAGTTTTAAAAAGTACATTACACAGTAATTTGAGAAAAACTGCAAATAAAAATATAAAATACGTCATATACATATAATACAATATAATTATTTCTTATTCAACTCCATATTATTTTCATTATATTATCATTTCAAAATAAACAGATTGTCACCGTTTACCGGTGTCCTAAATTTTATTTTTCTACATTAAAAACGGCAGTATTCAAAATGCGTGTAAATTCAAACTTCAATCAAATTATTTATTTTAATCATAAATCTAAAATCATAACTCTTTCAATATTTTTTATTATATATTTTTACTTTTTACATAAAACCAATTTTCAAATTCAAACTTTAATATATGTAGGTATTCCAGTTATTTAATATGCATGTGTATATTAATTGTAACTAATAAAATATAATAACTAAAAAAATTAACAATTCAAGTAATTTAAACAATTTTGAAGGTTGTTTTTTACGCTTTTAGGGTCATAATGCATTTTTTTTTAGGGCATTTTTATAGGTTTTTTAGGGTATCAACATCCGAGCCCTACTAATTATACTTTTGAATTCAAGGACTCATTGAAATGTACGGTATGATAATTTTGTACATTGCGATCCTTAGAATCGCGATAGGGATCGATCGCAGACACGGGGTATATAATAGATATATATATATATATATATATAGAGGTATATAATAGATATATAGATAATTTTCAGTCCACTATGAATTTCGGCACTTCTTAATATCGCATATTTAACGCAAGCGGATCGAAAACGAAAAAAGAGATTTCAAAGATAGTGGAAACGGAAAAAAAAAAAATAAAACCGTCCGTGATTTAACGTTAACACGCGAGATCGACGAAGAACGATAATATCGCACACAAACGTACATTTTAGGATAGTGTGACCGACCGTATCGTCAGTTTGACAGCGGTTTTATGTACGGTATTTTTATGGGCCCCGTGGCGCCGCCGAATTTGACCGTCACGCGTGACATTTAGGTAATATAATTTCGAATTTCGATACACATCTATAGATATATAATCCAAAAATAAAATATAATACCATCTCATCGTGATGTGTGTACCTAATATACCGCCGTCGGAGTGGTTTTTCTCGATTTGTATTATTTATTTATTTATTTATTTTTTCTTAAAAACCACTTTTATATCATCTATATACCTCTTCGGGTTTTTTACGAGTTTTTTTTTTTTTTTTTACACCGATATAGCTGGTTACATCATTGCAATAGAAAATATCACATCAGAATTTGTACTACGATAGCAGTTATATATATATATATATAGACCGCCACTGTTATTATAAGATCAGGTGGATTTAACGCACGCGTTTACTTTTCCGATAGCTTTAGTATATATATATATTGATATTGATATTAAGTTAGTCGTATATATTATTTATTAGAGAGCAGTCAATGCGCAATCGAGCTGAAAGTCGCTCGGATTTTTCGGAAGATATTTAACTTTATAGAGTTTATTAAGTGTTTTTTATTTTTTTTTATTTACAGGCATTAACTTCCGAACGGACTTCAATTAATAAAAACGAAAGCACTGAATCGACGTTTTTCTTGCTAAAATTTTAACCGTTATGACTTATATATTATAAACTTGGCTGCTCTTTTCAGTTGAAAATTAACGATAAAAACGAACTTTTGACTTTTTAACTAGTTAGTGCCCCGCAGCTTTGTTATATAATATGTATAAGATCATTTTGTCGCATGATCATTGACAAGTCTATATATAATAAGTAGGCTGTAGTAACTGCAACTCGTTTTTAGGAAGTTTTAACCGAATAGACTTTTTTTTAAATTTGTATTTAATATATTTTTTTTTTTTAGATATTTTCATAATTAACCATAGTTTAGCTAATAAGTGAAGTGAAGTGAAAAAAAATTTTTTTATTTTGTCTCGAGGGCTACATTTTTCATAGAAATTTATGTACCTATACTAACATGATTATTATGATACATTTTTAAACTATATAATTGTATTTAATTAAATAAATGTAATTTATATTTAAGTAGGTATATATGCGTACATTTAATAGGCTATTGGTAAATATTTTTGCGCTAAAAAATGTCTAAGCTTGACGTAAAAAATAAAACAATTTTTTTTTTTGTTGACAAATTTAATTATGAAATTGAATAATAAAATAATAAATTTCCGTCGATTAGAATTGAAATTGCCAACGTGAATTGTTCAATGGGTTAGAATCCATTTGGTCCTTTGGATACGGAAAATATTACTGTAAAATTTTTTTTACCAAAATGTGACATTTGCCCTTTTCACACGAAGCCGCCGCCCGTTATGATATCATACTATTGATATTCCGGTAGGGGGGGGGGGAGAGGGAGGATTCTTTCAACATGTTATTCGGTTCGTAGGTACGTATTATTTTATGTAGGTATCCGAATGGAGGAGGAGATATATATATATATTTTTTTTTTAATTAAAATTGATGCGTAAAAATATTTTTACGATTATTGGACGGTAGCCGAACTCTGGTACACTCTCTGGTATAGACTATATATATATATATATGTATAGTGTGGCCGTTTACACGAACCTCAAAATATTTTACGAGTAAAACGCATAATGTAACCCGATGGTAAATTTAATACTCTATACATAAATAATAAGAAATAAATAAAGTCATAAATATTATGTTAATACGAAGTTTCGCGGCTATTTTAATACATATATATAGTGCCGGTCACTACAGCAGCCGCAGCAGCAGTATATAAAAGCATATTAACATCTTCGGGGTACTCTCTCCGGTCGGTTTTTGGAAACAAGGCAAGGGAGAGTATATTATGATTATTATTATTATTATTATTATTATTATCCTATGCAGTTAATGATATTATTATGTACAAGTATAAAAGGTTGCGATGGAGCACGGGAAATAATTCATATCCGACGACTGTTTGTGCGTTTCGATTTTCCGTGTAAACTGGAGTACATCACACAAGACGTAATATATATTAGGGCGCACTCGAATTGCCTCCCACTTGCAGGTAGTAGACATTTTTCTACTCAAATTGCCTCCCGGGTGTTTGGGAGGCAATTCGAGATGTCAAAAAGGTATATTCGAATTGCCTCCCGTATTATACCCACCCATTGACCGATGTATCCTATTATTTTATTAAAATCGTTAATATCGATATAATGTTATATCGATGTATTTTTTAAACCTTGTTTTCAATATTGCGCGATGTAGGTATGACAAGCATCAGATGATCATACACGATCACATAAACGAATGAATACTTCTCTGAGTCCATTATAGAAGATATACAGTCTAAGACGATAACTGAAAGTTTATTAAGTACCTAGATGGATAAAGCTGATCGCTGATTATAAATAAAATACAATGAAGAGACTACAATATTGATAAAATTGATTTACGATGGTTACAATTAGTTAGCCAAAAATACTATAGGCACGTGACAATATTTTATTGCACCAAACGAAACCCGAACAGTTACGTCTGCGTGGTAGTAAAGTTCACACCTGCTGAAATCTTACACATGTATCGTTCCGTAATAATTAAAAACACGAATGTAAATAATTTCCGCTACTAAAATTATAAAATATCGATTATAGACTATCGATTTCCATTCTAACTATTATCGGAGGCAATTCGAGTATAAAATGTCGAACTACCTGACACGGGAGGCAATTCAGTATTTTTAAAACGGGAGGCAATTTGAGTAACCTTTTTAGGTCAAAAAAATATGGGAGGCAATTCATGTGCACCGTATATTATAACATAAAAGGTCCAGACCTATATAGGCCGTATATATACTGTGCGCATTGTAAACCTTAGGTGGAATTTCAATACAGTGACCGTAAAATAAAACGTATTATCATTGTATATAGGCACATATATATTATTATGTCGTAAAACAGCAAGATATTTTTATTTCTGAATGATACACCGCGAGCCAGGGGTATACGGTATTCTTTTTATTAAACGTGTCTGGGGCGAATGCAACAATTATTGGACGTGATACACGATAATAATACGTACAGTGTACTTACCGCATAGACTATTATAATATATATATAGACCGCGCATTAGTAAAATATATTGAAGCCAACATATATGTGCGAGAGAGACGGCCTCTGAAGTTACTTTTTCAAAGATCTCGTAAACTATTTTACAACACGCCTTGATAATAATATTGTGATAATAAATCGTATGTGCATTTTATTATTATTACCAAATACTATTTACTAAATAAAACATTAATATTTAATGCGTACCTACTAAATTGTTTGTTAGAATATTTTATTATTTAGTATATTATCTATTTTATTATTATAGGAATCGTTCATAGATAATATTATCTATGCAATCGATAGTCAATTGTTATTCAGAGAATATTATAAAATTGCATATAATGTCTTTGAAAAAGTAATTTCAGAGGCTGTCTCTCTCGCACATATGTTGGCTTCAACTTTTTATATACAAATCGAGTGCAATGAGCGGTCTATATATATTATAAGTCTATGGTACTTACGAACTGTTAGCTACGTACGGACACACATATTAAGTTGTAATAATATTTGTAATAAACACGACAATAATATTCGAAAAACGCTTTCCCGAATGTATATTATATTCTATTCTATATAATAGACCGGTCGGCAGCTGAGGAGGCATAAAATAAAAGAAAAAACACTTCCACGACACGTATATCTATATACAGTACGTCTCGATACGAACGTATTCGGTAACCGGAACAAGTTGTAGAAAAGTTGTAGATCGAAATTCATAAAAGAAAATCCAATAAATTATAAAACGTTAATTTTTTTTTTTTTTTAACGAGAAAGATAAATCTAAACGAGAAATACTGTTGCAGGTATAATAATACTATATGTACGGTATAGTGTACACGCTGTAAGTGAACAATAATTTCTGAACTACCGCACCGATTTTTATAATTTATAGCTTTAAAACTACGAGAATAATAATTCTCTATTAGGTATATAACATTAGTGGAAACCGGATTTTTATCGGTTCAGTAGTTTTTTTTTTCCAGATTAGCCATTACAACCGAAAGATTTGCCGAAACTGGTATCCTTATACCCGTGTCCTGTGACAACAAACATACATACACTTCCCGTGAATGATTAATGATAATGGTTTTTTATTTTTCATGAGAAAAAATTAAAAATTAAAATCCAATAATTATATCGTTCATTTTTTCTCATTTTCTCTTAATGACGAACAAATTGGTTTGTTCTTTTGGTGAATTCCAATACATACAGCGTAGGCATAATACGCGACTAAATTATTCTAGATATTCACTCAATGGGGATGATATTTATATAATTAGAAAATGTAGTACTCACTTTTTGCTGTTTTTTTCTTTTTCTGGGTAGTCGACCGTCGGCAAAATCCAATAACGGACAAGATGATAACCAAGACGACAATTAAGGTGATGGCTCCTAAGATTCCAAGGATCAGCATAAAATCTCCTATAATTATAAATTGAAGTTCTTAAAAATGTATTAACATACACATATCAGTAGCGTTGAAGTCAACGATAGAAACGAAAAACCTAGCCCAACTTATTATAGGAAAAAAAAGTAACAATCTGATGACAATTACCGAAAATATACTTATATCATGGAAGGTATTCGAATATATAAGGATCATTCATTAGAGCTACTGTTTTAACAATATCTCAAAGTGAAATTGGATGCCACGCGATATGGACGGCTTATCAGGGTTACTGCCAAAAAGATTTTACCCAAATTCCTTAATCCTTTTACGTGATACCCGGATTTCGTCCTCAATATATCATTGTGGCAACTGCGTTTGAGATCTATTTCTTTATTTAGTCATCTCACTAGTATATATTTTTAGTAGGTTCACAGGATTTTCACGATAGAAAATAGTCAAGCCACACTAAGCCGAGATATCACAGTCAGTCAATTTAATATCCTAGGGATTTAACCAAAGGAGTATATATTATATTTTATAAGCGTTTACTTTTTGGCACCAGTTTGATTTCGATCGAGTCCGATCCATAGTAGTTGGACGCTGTACAGTTGTAGGCGCCGAACTGTTCATATCTCGAGTTTCTGATGATCAACGTGCTTTTCACACCGTCGTCCGTCGGGTCTTCTAGTACCTATGATGAAAAAAAAAAAAAAGGCAGGGCATGAAAACACATGTTTAAAACCATATATATATATAGCGCGTAGTATCTATATCTTTGTTTAAATGAAATGAGTGGAAAAAAAAAAACATCTGAACCAACCCAGCTCCGATAAGTACGAAAACAGTAAAAAAAAAAAGAAAAAAATCGCAGCCGCCGTTGGTCGTTTATACAGATACAACGGACATATTTTATACGATTCGCGGAGACGACCGTGTTAAATCAATCGTTATCATCGGCGAAAAATTGGACGGCGTACCTAGGTACCTATATAATATACCATTATATATATATTATGCGGAGTTTTACGGTATACCTACACGCGTTATCCGGAGATAGAGGACCGATTTAAATGTGATTATGATTAAAACGAATATACGCGTATAATATATTATTCGGTTTTTGGAGTCCGTTCAAAAAGCGCAGACGAAACGTACCTATATACTTATCCGTACAGTATTAATACACATAGCATACGTACAGGAATGCGCTATAGTTCATAAATGATTTACACTGGGGCCGGCGATACGTATACCTAACAATATATACGAGTCACACTATATATTCTATTTTCGGTATATATATTATTACACGGTGGAGTTCCGGTTGCGATGGTCGTAATTTTATAGACGGTGTATGTGTCTTATTTTTTTGCGTTTTTTTTATTTTTATTTTTATGTTTTATATATAATATACATGGTTTATACATGGGGGGCGCCGTGTGTAAGTACTCGTACATTATATATCGTATATAGACGATATAGGAAACGTGTTTTTTTTTTTTTTTTTTTTTTAGTCGTTGCTCAGAGTTTAAGGGGTTTGCGAGTGGAGATGTATCGTTCGGATATACCGGGGCCCGATATAAAGTGCACGCGGAGATACGCGGTATAATGTATATAAGGACCGAGCGAGTGTATAATGCAGTGGCGTATTTACGGAGAGGGGGGGGGAAGTCTCGGGTTCTGATCCCCTTCCCCCAGAAGAAAAAGAAATCATCAAAATGTATCATTTCTTTTTAGGACTGTTTTTTTAGACTTTTATGAATAAACTATCCAATTATTGTCGCCCGTCAGTAAATTGTGCAGTAGCGAAACAATAAATTCTGTTTTTTTTTTTTATCTAAATTATAACGGATAAAATCTCCCCCCCCCATGATAAAAATACGCCCCCGGTATAATGTGTACCGATTATACGACATTGATCGGATCTCAAAAGGACAACCATTAGGACTGTGCGAGGTAGGCACGTAAAAGGTACGCATCGATGAACGAAGAACATTAATTGCAAAGCCAAAAAGTCGCTGCTCTTTTTTTTTTTTTTTGTGAAATTCGATTCTTTAGTGAGGTAGACCCACAGTTTGCCGCATAAACCTTTTAAGTCTGCAGGTAAGTGAATATAATATTGTTTAAATTGATCTTTGAAAATCTCCTTTATTTCATAAATAGCCGTCAGTGACTTTTGGAGTTGCTTTACTACTGTTTTATTCGTAAAATGAAGATACCTCATAAGTCAAGGTCCTTTAAAAACAAATTAATTATCGGAAGTGGAATACTAGCAAGAGTCAATATTAATTATAAGCATCTAAAGGCGGTTTGATGTGAAACAAAATTATTGTCAATGAGAGATACGGTTGGCAGGGAAACAGTTTTCTTTGATTTCCCAACAACTAACCTTTAGTGACTTAATGTGATTTCTGAAAAAAACTGTTTCATTTAAAATCCTAAAAAAAAAATTAATGCAGTAAAAATTTATGTAATGTAAACACTGTGTTTTTGTTAAACGATGTCGTCCTATATGAAATGTATTCGAAATTAGAAAATAATAATATTAGTTAACAATAGGGATTGGAACCTACACAAATTCCTGTACTATAATATACCTGTATGTACGCGTAGGTAGTAAAACGTTCATCTATATCTTATATATTTATATACTCTAAGTATATTTTGTAGCGAGTTTAGAAAACAATATATGATCTATGTAATATACACGGATTTATATAGCACTGAATAGAACATTCAAATATGTCTAAAATACGTGTAAAATATTAGGTATAAAGTAAAAATAATATTAAAAATAATTTTTTATTTAAAAAAATAAATAATAATAATTTATAGATGTTTTGATGTTAATGAAATAAATAAATAATTAATATTGTAATAATAAATTGAAATTAATATTGTCGTATAAAATTACTTTCACTTGTTTACATTAAGCGAGGTATTTCATTTTTAAGCATAAATAAAAATCAATATTATTATTAATATATTAAAATGTTATAAAAATCTATAAGATTTATATTATATTAGGTATATTATACATATATATATATATATATATATATATATGTGTGTGTAAAATGTAGTTACATTTATGTACCTAGCAAAATTTATTTACTCAATGTATTAAATATAATATTTTAAGGGATTTGTATCTCTTTTTATGTATAATGATTTTGGTATTGAGTGATATTAGAAACGTGTTAAAATATTTAAAATATTAATGAAGAAGCTCTATAGGTACATATATTTTGCACCATAATTATTATTCATCTTTTCGTGCATTAGGTATACATATATATTACAATACGTAATTACAAATGTATTTAATTTTAAATAGAAAAGCAATTTAAGAAAAAGTTGAAATAATTTTGTTGGGGAAATATTTTTTCAGAATTGTTTACTTTAATTAACTCTATTTAGTTAAAACGTTTCAAATAGAGATAAAAATAGAACTTTTAATTGAACCATCTAAAGAAAGTGAATTATTTATTTTTCTAATTTATTATATATCTTATTCTATATTTATTATATTTCTAATATATTACTAATTTATTATACTTACGTAATTATTGTTATCATTATTGTACTTGTTGAGTATTATAATAAATTTACAGAAACCAGAGAGAAAACATTTAAAATTAATTAATAATATACCTACGGATATTTGTAATTTTTTTTGTACACTATACTTAGGTATCTATTTCAATATTTTTACATTTTTTTATTTAAATTATGGTAAAAATACATTTCTTCATCGAAAATATAAAAAAAATCATTTATTTATCTTACATATAATTTCGTTTATATTTTTGAAAATACAAAGTAATCAAAGCACTGCAAGAAAAAAACAGAGGAGTTACATAAATATTGACATAAATTGAATAGTATTTTACAAGTACATAAAGACACATGTATATACATATAAGTATTAAAAAATCACAAAAATATGGTTGTACCGTAAATTGCTACAACTTTGGGGCAAAGATCCGTTTTTCCTGTTTAATCATTCATATTTCATATTATATATTATGTACCTATATTCTAATAATAATATTGAAATAAACCATTTTCATTATTTTTTTACCATTATCTATATAATTATTTTAATCAGCCAACGTTTTCAAACAAAATGTAGTTTATTTTATTTAAATTTTTGTTAATTTTAAGAAACTTATAAAGCTTCAAAAACGTCATTGTTAAGTCACGCAAGGAATTACAATATCGCTCAACACTACTCCTGACAATAAATAGTAGATTGTGTATACATTTCATTAAAAGAAATTGAACCTTGTAGCTTTAATTTTATAAAACTAAATAATATAACTCGGGGAAATAGACTTAAACAACAATAAACAATAAACCGTAAAAATAGAACTTAAAAACAAAAAATAATTGCATTAACTAAAATAATTATTAATATAATTTTATAAATAAAATATTTCTAATTTACATTAATCCGAGTCTAAAAATTATTAATTAGTTATGAAAATCGATTATTTTGTTATTTTATGAACTGTTTTTCTTTGTATATTTTTGTGACAAATATATAGGTATAAATTTTACATATCATATATAAATATATCAATATGAATATTACCTATTCTAATAATAATTACCTATATTATTTTAAAATCGGCCCAAGTTATATGAGTTAACTAGACAAAAAGGGTTAACTAGTTTATGCTAAATATAAAATTTATTTAATAAAGTTTGAAGTTTTCAAAATGTATCATCAGTTAAATTCATAAACTTTTCAGATAAATCTATTCCAAAAATTGCTCGTTTTGTTTTTAAAGTCAGTTTTCCTAATTTTTAATTTAGACGCGAATGTGCACTTATATTGTTGTGTACACTGTTCATAAATACAATTATGTTTTAAGTTTTCTCGTTGTATGTTTAAGTTTCGAAATGCACACACGATTCCTAGTAAATACAACTATTTTTGTAAACACGTCGAAATAATAATAAAATATATCTTCTTTCGCTTTTACTTTTTTAAAATAATATTTAAAAATTTCAATTACACAGTATAATTATATTAATTACACGTATTTTAAAAACATTATATATACTATATTGAAAAAAAAATCCTTATATTTATATACGAATCAATGTTAAATTATTATAATGATTAATCGATTAACGAATCGACGAACACATATTTTGGAAACGCTTAAGTCCAAGTATCGAAGTGAAACAAGTTATTCGATCGCAATCAAAGCTAGAGAAATTTTATATATTATAAAAAAAAAATAAAAATACTTAATTAAGTCCACTGGCCGTGTCTATACGTGTAACTATATCAGTGGCATGTTAATATTCAGAATCGTATGATGCCGACTACAATTCATTTGTACTACCCACCATATTCCTACACTTTTTTAAAATTTACAATTTCGATAAATTAAAAATATAATATAATATATGCAACAAAGACGACGCTAACAAACCTGATATATAATTAACTTAACGATTTGTTTACATACGTTTTACATAAGTATTAGATAAATTTGATTCTATCGTCCCACCCGGCCATCCATCCACCCACCTGTTTGAAACTTGTTGCTTAGGCATCGTTGAGACATATTATGTTCAGCACGCCACTGAACTATGTACTATAAATATATAGGTAATATACATTATGTGCAACCAACGATGAAGTCGTAAAAAAAGAGGTATAAATATGCACAAAACCAAATGTTTATCTGTGTATGTTAAATGTATGTTGTAGTTGAAAGAAACTTCAAAATTATAATAGTTCAAATCGATTCAGATAATATTTAAATTTCCACTAATTCTATCAAAAGTGACATTTTTTTTTTTTTTAGATTGAAATGTACGGAAAAGTTTTATGAAATAAATTGTATGACTTCTTGCTCAGTGCAAATATTTTAATTTGATTTTGGAATTGAATATAATCTCAATGAGAAAATCCGCGTATTATATTGAAATTATGTTGTTGAAATTTTCGATTTGGGTAGATTGTATAGGAATTGTATAGACGGTTATTTGTGCGATACGAAAATAATTTTTTTTTATATATATAACTCAATATTCTCATACAATCGTTCCATTGAAACGTTTTAAAAAAAGCGTTTATTTTTATTTTTATAGTCGATAATAGCAATAACGTCGGAAGTGGTAACGGCAAGCAGGCGTATATGTTTGTGTATATGTGCCCGCCCACGCACGCACACACGGACTAAACAATTTTCTCGGTTTATAAAAAATAATAATAATAAATAATCGTATTTATTATTATTTGGGTCAATTTTTACGTGTAATTTGCTGCAATTGAGTTTCGGTACAATAGGCTACCAACACGACGTTCCAGAAAGCACTCGTTTAACAAATCTATTGTTAGATAAAAAAAAATGTTTGTGTGCTTTTTTTAAGTGCTCTTTAAAATCAAACTGATCTACTTGAGATTTATATGTAATGTTATATATAAAAATAACATTTTAAACATGTTTTATTATCAGAAAAATTCCCAGCATTTTTCCCTGCACACAGCCCCCGAAATCGGATACATTTTTAAATGGTTTTTTTTTTTTGCGTATATAGTTACCGTACCTATACAAATTTGATTCACAACCCGAGTCAAATCTAAATTATCGAACTGACTTCATAAAATTCTTGATTTTGTACTATAAAATACTCTGATCGATTTTGGGTTTTTTTTCTATACACGTTTTTTTCATTCGTAGAATTCATAACGTTCCCGCCGATCTTATGGTACGTATATCTTAAATTCGTGACTCTTTTGCAAGACAGGTATCGCGTTTGTTGAAGTTTTTCTGTTTTTTCCCTCTATACATTTCAGTGTAAATGTTCTGTTTGGCACCCCAAAGTGAATGGTGTTATAAGTTAAAACTGCGATGGAAATTATGTTTTATGGGTTTGTTGTATTTTATTTTTCGTTGTTATATACGAGTAATTGCTGTCGAATTTCGTCATAATCGCGATTAAAAAAAAAAAAAAAAAAAAAAACCGTTTGTACGTATATATACATTATACACTGTATAGGTATTAAATTAATCTAACTACCTTAACCTATAAACATCGTATACACGTAAACTAAACCGATCTTTAACATATTTATATTTTTTTGGAATATGATAAAGAGAAAGACCATTTGTAGGAATAAGTTCACGTGACACGTGTATACCTGCAGATACCTACAGTATATACACATATATAGGTATAACGTTACTATAAAATAAGTTTTCGAATTTCAGCGAAAACGATTTCGGCCAAACAACGATCAACTTTTAACGAAATGACTGGAAGAGAAAGCGGACTACGAGAATATGTATACGCGAATGTTGTTGAATACAAAGGGTTTTATTAATTTCATATCGTTTTATCCCGTTCAATAGCTTAGAACATGTATATTTTTGTGTGCCGTAAACACAGATTCATAATTTATAATATATATATCCGCTGCAGTAATTATGTTCTATGTATATATTATAGTTTGCCCACTTTTGAAAAGTTCGAGAAGCGTCTTGTGCCGACACGGAAAAATGGCTACGCTCATCATTGAAGTTAGGTGGAATTTAAGCGTTTGTAGCGGTTTAAGTTTCGACGAACAGCTTACACGCGTACCTATTATTAATTGTTATATTATCCAATGTATATACGGAAGGAACTATACTATAATAATAATAATAATAATAATCATAATTATAATAATATTATCGGAGGTATGCGTAATTATGTTTAAACGCCTACGATTCGAACGGATTTTGACGTGCTACCTGTTGTACGCACATTACACCGCGGCGTCTATCACATCACGTCAGATGCGGACATCGCTGTGGGCGATAATTAAACTCTTTTGGTTTTAATATTAATTTCCAGATTTCACACTCCCCTTACCACTACAACTACAATAATATTATGAGGATTTTTAGGATATTTCATACTGAAATAGGCACGTATCCACGATTAATAGTCTCAGGGAAGGGGGGTTGTTAAAAATCAGATAATTTACTGTAAGTTTTTACAGCCCAAATTTATATATATATATATTTATTGTTTTCCTCGCGAATATGTATTTAAATTCCATCAATAGTTCTTTTCTTAGGTTTAATATAAACAAATATATCAATTGTTCAGTTCGTGTGACAACTTTGATAGGGCGAGGAAAAAAAATATTAACTCTATATCATTATTGTTTATAGATTAAATAAAAAATTTGAAGTTTTAAAAAATACACGAATATATTTTAAATTAAATTATAAAATATACCTATATATAATATATACGAGAATGTTCGTAATTTGTACAAATATTTTTCGTGGCATTTTCATAGTGTTGTCGAGTTCCGGGTCCTAAACCAATAACGACGACACTGTATATTAAGCTTATATTTAACCTTTTACGATCAATTACGCTTTTAGTATACGATAGGTAAACTGTGAACGAATATGATAGGTACTATTTTTTTTTCTTATATAAAATTGAATTTGATAATTATAATATCCAAGCATTTTATCCATTTTTTTAAACGTTTCTCTGAAAACGACACACAAGTTGTAAAGAAAAAAATTTATATTTTACGCATTTATAGTTTTTTCAAAGCTCAGAAAAGTGGAAAGATCTAGAGAATTCGTTTTAATAATATTTTCAATCAATAAATCGTTAAGAGGATATCAACACGGCATTTAGAAATTTTAAGAAAAATGAAAATTGTTTAAATGCATTTTAAAATTTAAAAATAATTGGTTACATTACTATATCATTTTTTATTGTGGATGTTTTTTTTATAAATTTATACAATTTTATTGAAAATATTACTTTTGAATTTCTCATTTATAATAATTTAAAATCTTCGTAGAAAGATCAAACAAAAATAAAAGATCAAGACAAATATTACCTAGCTCTACGTAGCTGTTTTATAATATGTATATTTAAACATGTTTTATAAGTTATTAAAAACTAACTTTTTTGAATTTGTTAAACAAATATAACTCTTAAAAAAAATTGAATATCGAAAAAAGGCTACGTAGGACACTAAATAATGTTGTTATCTATAATGTTTCTAAGTTGTTAAAAACGAGAAATGCTAACGCGTGAGTTTTTCATTTAAAATATATCTAAAATTTGGTAAAACCTGGAATTATTTACAGAGCTATTTGACAATATTGTTTACTCGTAATCGATAATAATTGATATTATTCGTTTTGATGAAAAAAAATGTAATGAAATTTTTGTTTTTTTTTTTTGTTTTTGGTTTTGTGGAAACAAACAATCATGGCTACATATATGCAAACTAGTTTCATAAATATATATACATAAATAAACTTACGGAGTAATAGTTTTGATCGTTTCGAGTGCCAATGACTGTCCCTTGATAAGACCAAATTATCCGGTCCGCGACAGGCACGGACGTGGCCACGCATTCCAGCCGGACGGTGTCAGCGGGCGTTCCGTGCTGGGTCCGTGGACTGTCGATCACCGGAGCGCTCTTCATCAGCACCGTAACTTCGGCGTTCACTTCGCCGAATCCCGGTGTGCTGGCCTTACAGTGGTACCGGCCTATGGTTGCCGGCGACACGTGCACCGTTAAGTTGCTGGTCGTGCTCATCACCTGCAGGGACAACGGAAAAAAAAATTAACCGTGATTATGGTTGAATTCGGTTTGTGGTATAGTCCATCCAGTCAAGTTTTGTGTGGATAGATCCGTATAGTCGGCCCAAATTTTCGGATAGACATTAATTTCACTTAAGGGTGAGGGAGGGGGGCATTAGAAAATTCGAAAAACATATATTATTGCTGTTTTAGATTATTTTCCAGGAAGGACAACAATGCGGTTGGATCTGGGGTGACCATATAATATATCCTCTTGTGTCTGTCACGTACGTTTATGGTTCTGTAAGGGGAGAAGATAATACATTTGAAAATATACAATGCTTTATATGTATACATTGCGGGTAATCGATTATTATATATAATAAATTTAACAAATATAAAAAATTTGATACAAATACATAGTCTATACCCTATTATAGTACCTAAATATAATTTGATATAGCATACTTTTAAGGTTACAATAACTGTACATATTATTCGGCGATTGTTATTGTTAAATTATTTATAGCGCCAGCGATAAGAAATATTAATCGGGGGTTGTCAGAGCGGGGCCGTTCCGAAGAAAGATTATTTTTTTTATGGGGGGGGGGGGGTTGAAAATGTGAAAAAAATAATATAATACTTCTTTGAAAACTTAAAATAGGCAGAAAAAAAGCCATCGACTTTTTTCCGTGTCGACTGGACTTAAATTTACCGACTTATTTCGTGAGGAGTGACTCTTTCCCGTCGGCCCTATTTATTTATTTCAATATTATTATATAATAAATATAGATACTGAGAAAAGTTTCAATTAGTTTTCATAAATACTACAGAAATATATTAATAATATCAGATTCTGGAAGGAAGTAAATCCATACAGGGTGGCCAGAGAATATATCAGACAGATACCTCCTATAATTTTATGGGTGTCTTATAAGAAAAACTATTATTTTTAGATAAATATAAAAACGAATTTTTCGTAACTATGAGATTAAATCGCACTCGTATATACGCATTTATATTTGTATTAAGTCAATGAAATGTACGTTTTTGTGTGTTCAAAAAGAACCAAGGTAAATATCTAATATATAATGAATATTATTTTTGAATGAAAAGTAAATTTTTAAAAGTAATTCAAATAGTTTGATAAATAGATTTGAAAAGAAACCCAATATAACCGTCTCAGAATTTTACTTAAAGTTATATATATATATATAAAAAAAAATGTAAATACTATTGTATCCGGATGTCGTAAAAAGAATATTTAAACGTATATGTAATATTATATAGGTACACGTATATATACAATAAAACAGGAATAGAAATATTATTATCGTAACACTCGCCTTTTTGGTCCTTTCAAACGTCCACTCGATGGATGCTGGTGGGTTGCTGTCTACGTCACACATTATCGACACGTGGCTTCCAGAGTCTGCTTGCACGTTTCTTGGTCGATTTTTGAACTGAGGTTTGTCTGTAAAGAGGTGAAAAAAATGTATATACGAATGCGCATCTAAAGTAATATGTGTATTATAATAATTCTGCCCGCAGCGATGCAAATAGCGGTTCCCTCCCCCGTACCGTTGGCATTACACCGCATATATTATATTATGTATAATATGTTATTATGGGACTGTGAGCGCATTCCGGCGTATAGCCCAGTAGGAAAATATCGTTTACTTCATATCACGATAACTTCATACATGTACAACAACGGAGGGTTCAATAATTGATTTTCATTATAAACTGGCGATCGACGACGTGATTAAAACTGTAGTAATTAAAATTAAATTATAAGAAGAAAAAAAAAAAATTGAGTCGTGAAACCACTTATACGCGGTTCCGGATTTCTCGGGGTAACGTCAAGACATCAAAACACGTTTATCCGTTTTAGCCGAGAATTAATTAAATGCATACCTATATATATATATACACGATGTACGTATATTGAGATATTATAATACATCGCTAGCAGGTTTTTGGGTGTAATCATCGAACGTCTAGTTTAGGCTTATTTTGATTGTTATTAAGTTAATTGGACCATAGAATAATCGTATAGTTTATGTACATGCATTCAATCAGGGACCTAACAACCTGCTGTCCTCTCATCGTGGGGCCGCTGCGTGTCGACAAACGATTCTTAATGCGAACGAAAATATACGTTTACATATTGTAATTACATAACATTTCTCGTCCATCCATAATATAATATAAATCATAATAATATAGGACACCTTAAACAGGCCAATGATTTGGAATTACTATATGCACATATATTCTGCAACAGTGTCAGAGAACCTATACTTGAATACCTATAGCGAAGGAAAATATTGTGGAATGACGATAAATTTCACATTATACACCAGCTTAGGATGAAAGGGTTCAGCGGCGTAGTTAGAATTTTTGCGACGAAGAGGCCTTAGTATTATATAAAAATACTATTTTATATTTTGAAAGTTTTATGTTTTATAATTTTACTCTTTAATATATTCTATATTCGTAAAAATAAGAACGTTCATAGTATAGCCGACTAGTCCCAAGAATGCATTAAAAAGTAAAATATTAAAAAGGTGCACTTCGCTCGTTGGGTGTCAGTAGGGATGGATGCACTTCGCTACAGGGCAGTATACTCTTGGTGGATGTATTGCATTTGGAAGCAATGATAAATCATTGCATTCAATAAAACGAATCTAAGCGTAGCTTCGGTGTAGTATTCATAACTCTTAATATTAGTTATAGTTATTCAGTATCTACCTATATGTTTAACATTACATCAAAGATCAAATGTAGAAATAAATATGACATTACGAAATTATGAAGAAATGAAAAATCTGAATTTAACGAAATCGTATTTTTGCCGTTTTTTCGTCATTTTTTGGTAGTTTTTCCTTACGCATTAATAAAACTGTTGAGAAAATCGAAAAATTACCTCCATAAAGTACCAACTAAATGAAATTTGCTACAGGAAACTATGTAACCTTGTAAAGATCAAAGCACTCCTTCTGGTAGTAAATTTGTTAACAGAGAAAAAAAAATAAACATCATTATAAAACCACTAGATCCCTCGCTACGCTCAGAATATAAAAACAAAAAATGCATAGGTAATAAAAGTTACATTTTAAATTTCTCCGACGCATGACTAGAATTTTTCCATTTTTTTCATGTTTTAAATACAATTTTTTTTTTATACCATCGTATTAGTATTTTTAAGACGTAGGTAGGTTTTAAGCTAAAACAAACATTTCAGATTTGTGGGATTGAGAACTCTATTATTATAATTATAAAAATTGGATTCCGAAAAAAAATCTTTCCTAAACAATTTCAAAAACATTTAGGATTTTTACAATTTGGACTGCGTTTCATGCAGCGCTTATTTCAGACCTAGTTTTCCGGGGGGGGGGGGGAGGGGATATTAACAATTTTCGGATTCTTAAGAAAATGTACATCGCCTGTTTTTCTTTACTTATGTTATTGTATTAATAACTATTGGGGGGGGGGGGTATACATTTTTCTTCAGAGGGGTATTACCCTGAAGCGGCCACCCTCTAAAATAAACACTGGTTTCCTGTAAATTTCATCCGAATCATATTTTGTCGGAATAATATATCATGCGTAGTTTAAACAATGAGAAATATCGGTTTTACGCGACACACATATGCGTCCACATCAGTGGTGCGTGTACACCGATGTACTTATATACATCTGGCTAAACTCTGAATGTATAGTACGACAAAAACGTTAATAAACATACAAAAACTTACAAATCATATTATCATATCTCTCCGTTTCACACGATTTATATTGTATACATATCACATATGCCCGACAAATAACAGATATAATACGCACATAATAATAATTATTATTAGTATAATGACGCCCAGGACGAAAATAATATTTATTTACAAAATATAACACTGAATATTATTATATATATACGTATAGTATAAAACAATGTGCGAATGTCCGATGATTAATGAGTAGGTACACTATAAATAACGAATATCGTAGAAAATTAATATTTTACATACGATTAATACGTAGTCCTAAAATTACAAATGCTAACCCGTATAAATCACACGAAATTGAATTACATTATATTTAAATTACACGAGAATATATCTAAATTGGTGGCATTACATTATAATATATACATTTCAATATGATCATTAACTTATATATTGTTAATTTAATGCGTTTTTTTTTTCACGCCAATTGGAAAAATGATTTAAAATCGTATCAAGATTGAATTGGATTGTACGGTTTTTCATACATCGAATTATTCAAATAATAAATATACAAAGTGAGTATAATACAAATAATAATAGATTTTTGAAAAATAAAAACATCCATAGGAATTTTTCGAAATATTTTTGTATGCCTTTTTAAAAATTGTTGTTTTATAATATTATATTTAATTGAAAACAGAGAAATCGTGTATACAAATTTAAGCGTGCTGCGAATATTTATTTGGCAAAATATATATATATATATATTACATATTGTCATTTTGAAAACTGCACGTGTTTTTGTGACATTTGAATTTTATTGCATAATAGAAAAAAAAGAGTTTATAAAAAGTACATTCTTACTGACACAATAAAATACACTTATTGTCAAAATAATCCATAAGGATAAATATTAAAATGTGTTGCGTTTTGCATTTTTCGGAAAGTATTGAACATGATTAAAAAAACTAAATTCCAAGTACAGCTAAATTAAAGTCATATGCTAAAATTGTATACCAAAATAAAAAAAAAAGTTGTAGTTTTTAAAACGGTATTATTTTACTTTATAATGTTTTTGATTTTGAAATCGTTTGACTGTATATTATTGTGTTTTAGGTATTACGAACAATTCCGAAAATTGTTTATAGCGGTTTTTGATAATATCGACAGTGAAGTGAGTTATCTCTATGACATATTACAATGTATATACTTACACAATATACTTAACGCTTTGGATTCTTCGGTTTTTTCTACACTGTTTTGTGCTTCGCATCTGACGAATGAGTTATGCAGTCTTCTCGTTATGTTTATCAGCCACAGTTCGGACGTAACTTCGCCCAACGCGAACTGATCGTTGACAAACCACCTGTAAGTCACGTCGGGTGGATTGGCTTTTGTCAAGCATAGGAACTGTACGTCCGCACCTTCGACCAGTTTCCTCGCTGGTCCAGCAATGGTCAGGGATATCTGTAACCCGAAACGATTATGAAATAAATGACACAGTTAAACAAACGTTTGCGGCCATATTTAGGTGAATATTTTAACGGCAGTATAGTCGAGTGAATGAAAAGTGACCCGCTGACCTTTACGCTCCCGGTGGCGAAAACACGTCAGGTTGGGGTAAAATAGTTCACAGTGATACGCGCTATATTCATGATAACATTGATATTATAATCACAGAATATATTATTATATGATGTCCTATTATTCTTACCGATTTATCGTTTTCTTTTTAATATTTTTACTTGTATAATTAAATGAAAAGTGCCATTGCATTAAAAATTACATTAATGTGTACCAAAAACCTATTATTATAAATGTTTTTGGTTAAAAGTGTATTGGAAGTGTAAAATAATTGAAAGGTTCTGTGCAAAAATTTGAGGAGCTATCTTGTTTCTTGTACAGAATATTTTACTTATTATTATTGATTCCGAGCTATCTGATTCACTTTTTAAAAGAGCTGTCTTGTTGTACCAGCAAACTGTACAAGCAAACTACAATTACTGCTTGTTTTCGGTGAGTACCTACCTACATATAATCAAAATATTTTTTCGAAATACAAAAATGCATTCACAATATACATTTTGCAATATGTTTAGCCTTTATTTTCTATAATACAATTATAAAAAATGTTATTATAAATGTTTTTAGTTAAAAGTGTATTTGAAGTGTGTAATAATTGAGATGTACCAGCAAACTATGATTACTGCCTGCTTTCGGTGAGTACTTACGTACATATATCTAAAATATACCTATTATTACTATATAATTTAGACAGTTTTTAATTAAAGAACATAATATATAATTAATTATTTACAAGTCATATATATAATTGAGCTAAAATAATAAACAATAAATACAATGTTAACTATCCACCTCATCACTGACATCTCCAACATCTTCTTCGCCCCAATCACTATCATCATCTCTTAATGTCAATATAATTGGCTCCAATGTGACGTCTCTCAAAATTTCTTTTTGATTGTCTTCCTTTTGACCCCGTGTGCCAACCTCTCGATATCGACCATTTTAGAGGTATTGTTTTTTTTTAGCTACCTCCCCTTTCACTTGGGCCCAAATCAATTCAATTGGGTTATATTGACAATGATAGGGAGGTAACCTAATTACCTCATGACCCATTTGCAGTGCTATGTCATCCAATTCGTACCGTTTATACACTGGTACAAGTGCTTTAACGCGTTCGCGTAATTCAGATAGTCTTTCTGATGGTGAAAACTCCACGTTTTTGCTTCTCAGCCACTCTTCAACAATGGCTTTACGACAGTTACTTTTTGAAAAGTTATCCACCAGCATCGAGTGGTATGATGCATTATCCATTACGATAACTGACGGTTCTTCAAGGTTATTTAACATGTCAATAAACCATTTTTTAAACACCTCCGAATTCATAGTTGTATGGTAATCGCTCTCGTAACTACTGACATTGGCACAAAATACTAACTTCGATCCGTTGACAAATCCATATTTTGCAGATCCTGCATGACAAATAATGAGACGACCTCCTTTGCCCGTAGGAACTTTCAAGCCAGCAGTTTCTTCTTCATTTTGCCATATCATAATCTTACTGTGGTTTTGGTTTATCCACGTTTCATCTAAATAAATGATGGGACGCGTATCTTTTTGTTCACGTAGTGTACATATTTTTCTTAAAAATGTACATCGTCATGCAACGTTCTTTTCCATAAGAAATTTCCGACCATCGTTGCACTTTTTGAAAGAAAAATTAAAATTTTTCAATAGTATTCACATCGATCAAATAGTGCCGTCCCAAACAATTTTTTTCTGAACCTCAGTTACAATACCATGACAGGTTGGGTACTCACCCCGATTATAGAACACAGGTACCGTTCTGCGTACAATGTCTTTATTGAAATCGTCCAATTCGGTCAATGGTTTTGAACGCTTGTATATGATTTGCGTGGGGACCTGAACAAACGACGTTCTACAACAGCGTCTTTATCGTTGTCTTCATCGGTAGCATTTTCCAAGCTGTCTCTACCCTCTTTACATATAAGCCTAACGGTACGTTCAAATATTCCACAAACTTCAGCAGTTACCTTCAGCGTTTGAGCGAAGGACTCAGGATTAATTTTATTTTGTTTGGACAAATCTTTGAGGAATTTGTAAACTTTGAAAATAATCTGCTTGCTGTGACTACGTGTATCTGACATTATAATTAATAGAAAATATCCTTTTCTCTAATGACAATAAAAGAAAATGTAATAAAACGCAAAAAAAGGTCAAATTATAAAAATAAATATTGCAACAATACATGTACTACACGCGATATAAGGCGGTTTGACGCGTTCGTATATATTCGATAGGTTATATTAACGTGATAACAACAAAATGATAATGCATTTAAGATTTTTAAATTCCTATTGACTTTGAGGACGTCTAGAAAAAAGGTTGCTAACACATTGGCCAGTTTTCATTCACTCGACTATAGTCGGGATCGACTGCGACCTCAAGAGAAATGAGCTGAAAACCGACAAAGTATACAATATACGACATATTTCTCGGGATATAAGACCCGTAAGTATACACTTTTCATAATGTATAGGCGTTTTTTTTTTCCGGACATTTTTCTAGAATATCCCGGTATATATATACTTATACGTTCGAAGAACGCCGCCGGAAGACTGGCGTAATGAATTACGCGATTGACTCGTGCCCGGGAGGGGCAAAGTTCTATGAGTCGTGCATATGTATACATATACAGATCAAAGAAAATACCAAATATATAACAATATATATTTTTTTTACGAAAAAAGGAAGCACTACGCTTATTATATTATGCGCACATATAATACACAATATATGCCGTCAGTCAGTACACGAATATAATATACGCGTCCTACCTGTATTATGTGCGGTGGACGTGCCGCTCTGTAATTAGCGTATACACGATCGAAAAATTAAAAAAACAACACTCGGAATACGAACGATAAATTATTATGTATATACACGAAGAGGATTAAAAAGACTCTGGTCGTTTCGAATTTATATAATACTATGTAGAACGTGTACATTATAATATATATATACCGTGCGCGCAAAACGAATGATCGAAAATAATTAGTATTTACCCGTAACGTTATATATTTCTATGGGCCGTGCACACGTACTGGATCGCGAGGATCTAATATAGATTATATTAGGTGTATATTCTGTACATCCCGTACACTTCGATTACCTACGATACTTATACTATTATATTACACGTACGCCGGGTAATGTAAAACTCGATTGTTGGTCAATTATTATTATTTTTCGATCGAACGGTAGGTACATGGGTATTATTGTTTTCAAAAATATCGCCTACGTATACGACGTACTTCCAAAGGGGCTCCGAACAATCATATATATACGCGGTAGGATCAAAAAGTTCCTGGTGTTTATTTATAGAAAAAAAAAACTATTTTTCTTATAAAATTATTAGAATTAAAAGTAGACATTACTATAGCTCCGTCCGTATACGATTAATCGTTAAAATAATTACATTAGTCTCATATGAGCCGCAATCGTGCCCATATACGAAACCGAGTTTACGCATTTTTTTCAAGTTAGGAGTTCGTCATCGAGTGACTCTTGACCATTTTTGAACCGTTTAAACCAATCATAAACGGCTCTTTTCTTTAATGCTTCACCACCATAAACTGTTATCAAACATTCAAGCGTTTCTGCAGCAGTTTTTCCAAGTTTAAAACAAAATTTAATGTTGGCGCGTTGTTCAAATTGTGACATTTTGAAAAAATGCGTAAACTCAGTCTCGTATGGACACGTCTATGGCTCATATGAGACTAATGTAATTTAAACGATTAAACCTACAGACAGCTAGTAATGTGTACTTTTAATTCTAATAATCAGATATTTGATAAGCAAAATAGTTTTTTTCTAAAAATAAATTCCAGGAACGTTTTGATCTTACTACGTAGGTATACAATAATGTACGATATTGTGTAATATCGTAATAATATAATATAATATAATAATTTAGTAATGGTGCGTACGAAGGATTCACAGGCATTCAAGTGGTCGGTGGTCGGTGTCGCGCCGGCTCGATATTTATAAAATATGTGAGAACGCCGCAGTTAAGGGACATTATTATCGTCGCTTGCGTGTGTTCGCAGAGCGTACCTGAAAATTTGACAAAACGAGATTATTGTCAATATTAACGACGAAACCAGTAATTCCGTAAATATTTTATTGCATAATTTTTTTTTTTTTTTTATCAGATCGACGGTTACACGGTAAATAACGAAAATGATAACAGTGCCTACCACCTACCTATATATCAAAACATTGTATCAGCGTAACCCGTATCTCGGTTTTTTTATCACACGATTGTGGCACGAAGAGCCGAACAAATAGCAAGTTTATTATATTACGTAATAAATAAATAATTTTATACGACAGCGGTAATTATTTTCATTTTGTTTGATATATTATTTTAAATATAGAAAGATTCAATGTAATGAAAAATATTATATACGACATTATTTAGTAACTATAGAAAATATACAATTTTATCATTTGAGATATGTTTAGTTATGAATACAATTCTAATGAGATAGGTATTGTTCATTCAACGAGATTTAATCATTTTCTAATGAGGTTTTTTCCTTTCTTGAAAACCTGCAAAAACGGAGATACGCACTGTTAGCATATAAGCGACGATATGGGTTTTTTTAATTTTTTTAATTTACATACAAAATATCGAATGTGGGAAACGACGTGGTGGCTTTAATTCCCAACATTTTATAAATAAGTTTTTTTGTCACATTTTGCACATCCCTATATGTATATATACTGCAGTCCCTATATTTTGATTCGCGATTACCTGATTTTACTATAAACCATTCATCGGGTATAGAAGGAGCCGAGTAGGAGTTCTAGAGTAGAGAGCTTTTTGATTTTTCCAGTAGGTAGAAAGAAAAATCATGTATTTTATAACGGGAAATTTTTATAATTGGAAAATAATAAATAAAGTTATCACGGTTACTATAATATTACTACTTATATAGGTGTATTACTAAAATAACATTATTATATGGTGACGTCATAGAATTTTCAAATTTATTTTTCGACAGTTATAGTTGCGTATATTACACCGAGTTCTGCTCAAAATCGTTTTATAGAATGCATAATGACGAGCGAAGTGCTTTCATCCTCTATATATGCCGTCTTTTTTAGAGCTTAAACGTCTATATATTATTAATCAATATATAGAGGACAATATTTTACAAAATATTAATTAGTAAAAAAGCTAAAGCCATTTAAAAAAAATGTTTTTTTTTTTTACATACAATGTTGGTTGATATAATATTGAAGTGATGGTTTAATACCTCGATGAGGTTGTTTCAAAAATGTTGTTTTTAAATTATTTATTATAATAGGTGTTTTTACAGTAAAAGCCTTTTTGTTTGTTTTGTATAAACACGATTTTGAACAAATATCGTCATTGTATACAATCAATTATAACACGCCTGCGGTACTGATACAGTACCATTTATAAATTATTTAATTATTTCACTAAATTATAATATTATAATAGTAGTTTTATATTTTTTATTATAGTTAGATTTTCATTCTCTTTCAATTTTGTTCAAATCCCTTAAACATCGGGATGTGTGCAGGCGTCCTTGTTTTTAACGTTTCATGGAACCTTTTCCTATTAAAAACTAACATTGAAAAAAAAAATTAAGATATCGGTAAAATGATTTCAAATTTATCAAAAATGTAACCAAGTTAAATATTGAGAGGATAGGGAAAACTGTTAATGGAAGTAAGTACACAAATGTATGATATATTGGAAGTATTGTGTCTGGTGTACATTTTTTGTATGACGTCGCCACATCTGGAACATGCACGTATCTGCATATTTTGAAGTTTTACAGGAGAAGTGTATTTTAACAAAACAGCTTTATCTCGTTTATTTTGTTTTGGACAACAATAATACCTATGTAAAAAAAAATCACGTAGTGATCAATGATATACGTTGTGTTAGTACATTTGATATACAAGTAGTGTTAACAATTTTCGTTATTTATAGTATAACCAGGGGATGGACACTAAGCCGAAATCTGTAAATCAGTCGACATGTTTTCGGATGCGATTTTATCATTATTTATACCACAGAATATTTAGTGGTTTATACCATAATAAACAGTGGTTGAATTGGAAAAAAAAATAAGGATGGACTCTGAGCTTAGTTCAAAAATCAGCGTTCCGGGACATATTAGAGAAAAAGTAAGCCGTGGAGGACTTCGTCCCCCACACCCCCTATCCAAAATTTCTTAACCAGGGGACATTTTAAAAAACATTTTAGACTATTATAGAACATGAATGAGTAGAAAAATCCAATA